>PVIU01007388.1:16928-92359 GCA_004026605.1 Ondatra zibethicus
TTTGAATGCACTCCTTCCTAGGCCAGGAGGGATGGGGGTGGGCCTTGGACTTCCAACAGGGCAGGGCACCATGCCCTCTTTCAAGGAAGAAGGGGGAGGGAGGAGGGGTGGGGAGGTAGTGGGAGGGGACCGGGAGAAGGGGAAGAAAGGAAAAAAAATTTTATTTCTTTAATTATGTTCTTGAATGGAAAAAATAAAAGAAAACAATGTATGGGAAAAAAAGGAGTCTTAAAAAATTCCTATGAAAATCTATGTGATTGTAACTATTGCAATAATAGGAAAGAAAAAAGTGTACATGTCTTATTTTTACATATGACATGTAAAAAATGTCTGTAGAAGCTGGGTGGCAGTGGCACATGCCTTTAATCCTAGAAGCAGGTGGATCTCTGTGAGTTCGAGACCAACCTGGTCTACAGAGTGAGTTCCAGGACAGCCAAGGCTATGCAGAGAAATCCAGTCTTAAAAAACAAAAACAAACAAAAAACCCCAAAAGTCCGTAGATACACAGAAGAATTTTTATAATTATAATTTTTAAGCATGTACATTAAAAGCACATTGCTGTTATTCCCACCCAGTTCCCTTTTAGTGAGCTGCAATTTCTGGCTATTAAAATCATTAAGAATTGTTTAAGCAATAATTAGTGGGCTTTCAATGACACTTACTTAGGAAAACTATTTGCTTGTTATAAATGTTTTCAACAACACCTGCTAATCTTCCATGATTTGCTCCAACGATTCACTTTAAGATCATTTTCTTTACAGTGTGTGCTAATAACCTTTTCCCACTTACAAATAATTCCATGTTGACTGAGGTTTCTGTCCCTGCCTGGTTTCTGTTCTTCCACCAGGTCCCACAGTTGTTTTGCCCCAAAGAAATCACACAGAGGTCTATATTAATGATAAACTGATTGACCCATTAGCTCAGGCTTCGTATTTACTCTTATAACTTATATTAGCCCATTATTCTTGTCTGTGTTAGCCACATGGCTTGGGACCTTTTTCAGTGGGGCAGGTCACATCTTGCTTCTTCGGTGTCTGGACAGGACTGGGAAGGAATGGTCATCCTCCTTCCCAGAATTCTCCTGTTCTCATTGACCTGCCTCTACTTCCTGTATGGTTGTCCCACCTATACTTCCTGCCTGGCTACTGGCCAATCAGCGTTTGTTTAAAACATAATTGACAGAATGTAGACAATTGTCCCGCACTAGTGGGCTTTCAATGACAGTTACTTAGGTAAACTATCTGCTTGTTGTAAATGATTCACTTTAAAATCATTTTCTTTACAGTGTGTGCTAATAACCTTTTGCCACTTACAAATAATTCCAGGTTTACTTTAATACATATGGTACACATCTATGGCCAGAAATACCTTCTAAGATGCACCCTAGCTCAATGAACTGTTTCTAAAAAGAATCTTCAATGTAAATAAACAGCCACAACAGAGATGCATAGAAAAGAGTGTCATTGCTGGCTTGTTCCAATGTACTGGTCTGAGTAGCTTAATGCTTAAACATCAAATCTAGAAGACAAACATGTAAGAATTTGAAAATTGAACAAATGATTCTTCACATGATTCAGGGAGAATGGTAACTTAGCAGCTTCCACCTATACCATGCTGAAAACAAGAGCATGTAAACCAAGATCAGATAAAAATGATCATAGCCTTTAAATTTGCTTAGATACCAAGTATGGTAATCTGAGCTCTAGACACTCAATGGAAAAGACTGGTGAGTTCATGTTTCACAATTCAAATTATTTTCTTAGATCTCCCACTAGCATAACGTTAGTTTTTAAAAACACGAATTCCAGAAACTGGAGGAGATATTGGTAATACAATAGTGGTGACATACATATCTGTATCTATGAACTCTGCAATAATTAATTAAAATACATAAGCGTCTGGAAACCAGTTTAGTTCTAGTTTATCTCTTGTCAATTACATGGCTAATGAATTGTTGTTGTTGTTTTTCCTAAAAAGGATTATTATTAGAATTTATAAAAAGAGCTACAAGTTCCCTTTTGGAAATAGTGCTAGCTGGTCCTGGTAGCTTGTTCTGAACATTTACTGCCACCCAATGGCGAGGTGCCCAAATGACACGTGCATTCATGTTCACACTGCACATTCTTGCCCAGAGGCTCTGTCAGAGTGTCAGCGTGGGGGCTGTGGTCCAGCTGGGATGGTGTGCTCTAGGTCTTGAGGTAGAGAAGACCCCTACCTAAAACACACTTCTTCTATAAATCCTAACCAGATAGCTACAGTCCGAATGTCGTCTAAGGTGACTGGTAAAACTGCCTGTGAATCCCTGACATGACACCAAGCAACAACTGATCATTTCTTCAGGACAAGGTAAAGCTGTCCTTTCCAGGTCGTGGTGAAATTGTGTCATGAGGAAGTGAGTCTGGGAGAAAACAATATACCAACCAACAAACAAAAAACAAAACAAAATAAAACCCCACTAGAACAAAGCCTGGATTACCTCATCGGCTTTCTCGAATTTTCAGTTCTAGTTTCCTTGTCAAGGGTAATACGTGAAGGTCAAGGATGATACGTGAAGGTCAAGGTTGCTTGAAGGCTAATTGACTAGAATGCTCCATAAGGTCCCTTGGTAACAGAAGTAGTTTAAAAAGAAAGAGCATACCTCCTCTTAATGTTTCTTAAAATCCCTCATAAGAGAGATCTAGTATGCAAGGCGCGGAAGGATCCTGGTGCTTCTGTGTCTTCATTCAGAGCTTGAGATTGCTAGAATTTTGTTCTGTAATAAGCTTTCAGGGAAAAAGGAAGGCCTGCCTGCCAGAGGCATGCTCTGTGTAGACAATTCATGATTCAGAAAAACAAAAGGTGAATTGCTAATTCAGCAAAATCCTGCTATGGAGGCCTCTTTTGTTCATGTTCATAAAGCAACAGAGGATTCCAAGTGCTGGGTGGGACACCCCCCCAGGAACCAGAGATCTCTAAATGTTATAACTATCTTTCTGAATTTCACAATTTTACCATCTGAACACACAGTTCTCCAAAGGGAATGAGTACCTAATAAATAATACATCACGTGACCATTCCAGTTATAATGCATGACAAGTAGGGTTAAACTGATGGAATAAAAATGCCATGGTAACAAGCATCTCCGAGCTGATAGCGTGTGTGGTATTGAGGAAAAAGTTAAGTAAAAGCGCAGAATGCTCATCTACCCAAGAAGAAATACTATTACAGTTGGACCAGCATCTGCTGCCTTGAGGTCTAAGATAGGAGTTATAGCCAGGTGGTGGTGGCTCATGCCTTTGATCCCAGCACTTGGGAACTAGAGGCAGATGGATCTCCGTGAGTTTGAGGCCAGCCTGGTCTACAGAACGAGTTCCAGGACAGGCTCCAAAGCTACACAGAGAATCCCATCTCAAAAACTAAAAAAGAAAAAGAGAAGTTACTTTAGATTATGAATTCTATCTTATTATATGCAAGAGTAATGGGCCATTACATTATCTGCTCACCACATGACGTCATAATGAGAAACCATTTTCTGTGCTGAAAAAGAACTCTCAAAATGTTAGCAAAAATGGTGACAAGGGAAATGTCTTTTTTGATAGAAAGAAGTACACTTGACCAGACTAGATTATCAGTAATAAAGCACCCCACTAAAAAGTCATAAAAAATTGTACACATGTAAGATATACAGCAAACTCTGTTAACAAATTAAACACGAGAGGATGCAATTTCTCTGCTGGATCCTTATTAATAAATTTGCTTCTAAAGAAGTTGCAAGAGCACTACAGGGGACTCTAGATGCTAGTCAGGACAAGAACCTCTTCCAGACCTCACTTGGAATTCATAGTGATTGGGAGTAAGTAGAGAAGGGTGTGGACATTTCAGTCTCGCCCAAGTCACAGAAAGATCTCTCCTGTCCCCTGTTTGTCTTACACGTGACTGAATTCTCCAAGTGACTCCCTTTGAGCCATTCTCTTCTTAATTCTTATGAGCTCCCCAGGGTAGCAGTTATTAATCTTTGTCCTGCATTAAAAGCTTTCAAACAACTTGGGAGTTGAAAAACCTCCCCAAAGGCACGAGCATCTTCCAGGGAGTAATTTGTGTCTAGGAAGTCACTGATTTTAATCTTTGTGGGGCTCACTTTACAGACCACAAGGTGAGTGGACTAATAAATATCTTCATAGACTATTCGTATTATGCATGTTTATTCCCAGGTCTAGGGTTGAGTTTTATTTGCCTAATTTTATTCTGTTTTCTACAACATTGCCATCCACCATTAATAACTATAGTTACATATTATTTGTAGAATCCTCTATAATCTTTCGAGTTTTCTAACCCCTTTGAAGGGAGATATTTTGTTTTCACTTGTCAAAATTTATTTCTGCTCTTCTCTTCTCCAGTGGAATGAGAAAACAAAGTGTTCTGTAAGAGAGGGGTATTTACTGGGCAGAGACTGTCCTGTGACCTCATCTGGACCCTCTAATTTGAATAGTATACAATAAAAGTTGATTGTTTGGAATGATAAAGAAATGGTGCTTAGAATAATGATTTTGTGATAAATCAGTGCTTTATGAAGGGGAGGGCAAATCCCAGAAGTAGTTAAGGAAGGGATGGCAGTGGTTCAAAAAGCACGTGGTATTTCACCCATACTTAAGAACACAAAGAAAGTATTTTGTGCATCTGAGATGTCTCCAGATCTCCTCTCATCATCGACTCCCCCATGTCCACTCATAGAAATCACCTGCCTTTTTTTTTTTTTTTACTTTGAAGGGTTTTCTGTATCTTTAAGACCACGCACTGTTTCTTGTTTGTCTGTTCTTTCCCATGGTCATTGCCCAATGACACCAGGGCCAGCCAACTTCAATCCACAAGGATCTGAATTTGCCCACAGCTATGTCTCCCAACTGTCCTTGATTTCTGTTCTCTTCTGTTCTGTGTCCTCAGCTGCAGCCTGTCCCTGGAACCATTCCCAGTTTTAGGAAATAGTTGGGAGAAGTTGACCCACAATACAGGAGGACTAGGAGAAAGATTTCTCCAACTTTTTCTAACTCTTTGGACCTGCGTGGTGTAGTGGGAAGAGTCAACATTTGGCACTGCCTTTCTAATGGTCCTTGAATCTTCGACAACAGAATCCCACCGAGTAGAGAACCCTTTTCTAGAGGGCATGGAGGGGCCAGCAAGTTAAATTGCATACCCACAAGGATACAGCCCGTACGATTCAGAGTCAAGACTGAAATCCACCCTGGGCCCCAGAATCCTGCTCTTTGATCTTGCCAGGGCATTGCATTGTAGACATCCAATGCTTACCTGGTAGAAGACAAATGAAGTGAAATCAAGATGACTAATCATTTTTGTTTTACCTAACAAAAGTAAACTAAGTGCCTTGTTAATCCATTGTAGATAGCATTTTTTAAAATAGCTATATGTAAGGAATTGGTCTACGTACTTTATCTCACAAATATGATGTAAAGTAAAGTACTATGCCGGGCAATGGTGGTGCACACCTTTAATCCCAGCATTCAGGAGGCAGAAGTAGGTGAATCTCTCTGAGTTTGAGTCCAGTCTGGTCTACAGAGCTAGTTCTAGGAGAGCCAAGGTTATCAAAGAAATCTTGTCTGAAACAAACACAAAAACAAACAGCTAGGTATTATTTTTGCATTGAAAAAAAGACAGAGGCATAGAATTGTTAAGAAACTCACTCAGATTCAGAGATCTGGGAGAAGCCATTTGAATGCAGTGCCTCATACCCATTTGACTTTGGTTTTACTTGGGTCTTATTTCTACTGTTGGAGCATTCTAAAGTTTGCATTGTGGAAAGAATTGTTTGTGCACTATTCATTAAGCTTTTTTAAAAATCAGCTTTGAGAGGAAGAATATTACCTCTTTTTTTAAAAGCTGAAGAAATAAAAAAAATGACCTCAAAAAACTTGAGAGAGTATTAATAAACCAAAAAAAGAAAAAGAAAAACTTCCTCATTCTCCTGGCAAGCCCATTCATCTTGGGTTTCTCTTGAAGCTGCACATAGTTTCTGCAGTATTTGAATCACTGGAAGAAATATATTTATTGGCCTGAATTCTGACTATTGGTCATAGTTATATTCGTGGTGTTAGCATTTATTTTTACCTTCTCTTTGAAGGATTCTGAAAACCATTTTAATGTTTTGCCTTTTCACTACACACAAGTTGACTGTCATAGGCAGACCATCAAAATGTCTGTCAGCAGCCACCTACTCCATCTTCCTGGAGTACAAAAATGTTTCTTCCATGACTGGTTTCCAATAACCCGAGGCTATCTGGTAGACCTGGATGGTGCAATCCTGCTGGCTCTCCTGGAAGTGTCACAGGCTCATTCTGTTGTCCAATGAGAGGAGCTCACGAGATTCTTGACCTGCTGGACTCATTGTCTTGTCCAGTCCTCAGCTCCACCCTCTGGCTTGCATGCTCTTTGTCCATAGGTAAAGACTGAGCTCTGCTCTTAAACATGCCATATCCTGAGTGGGAATGAACGGTTCTGAGATTTTTGTTCCTTGCTCATTCCCCACCCGCTCTGCCTTCAGGCCAGATTCTTGGACAATTTCCCCGCTTCATATTATAATTCCCAATTGTATCGGTGTTCATATTTCCAAGTTGAACCTCATTTTCTGTTTTTATGCCATATTTCTAGCCTCACTTTTCCATGGTGTGTTATATTTTCTATTGTTGTAATTTTTAAACATCTGCCAACTTGATACATTTATCATACTAGCAGGGGATACTGTTTACCCCTCACCCTTTTCCAGAACTGGAATAAAGATATTAAATTAACCTGGTTCCACTCCAATACTGTGGAGACCTTACTGGACACCTTCCCTGCTCCAGGGATAGCCATTTATCACTGCTTTTGGATGTCATATCTTGGCTTGTTTTTGGCCTATGTGACAGGGCTTCCATAAGAATAAATCTACTTCAAGGGAGATTTTTTTTATGTTGCAATGTATTAGCTGTGATATTAAAGGTCGGCCCTTTTAGGTCTACTGAATTCCTTCCTTCACACTAATTTTGGTAATTCATTCAAAAGAGGGATTAAGTGTGCCTGGCATTATGCACATGCTGTATTTTGTTTAGCGTTCCATTATCCCAGATGTTCAGAATAAGCAGCTGTGGGCATTTTCAGGAGGAAAATAAAATATTCCCAGGCACCCCATTATGTTCATAAATTCTAGAACTGGCGGATGACCATAAAATATATGTTTTTGCATGTGCACACACATATAGTCATATGTCACTTAAGTAAAAGGATAGATACATTCTAAGAAATGTTTCATTAGGAAATCTAGCCATGGCGGCAACAGTGACTAAGATGGTTTCAATGTCTCTAGGCAATATTATCTCATTGGACTAGCATATATGCAATCCATTATTGAGAAAAATGCCATATGCAACATGTGTTCATACTTGTGCTATGTCAGAAACATAGTGATTTGTCAAACTGAGGTAGCTATAGGCCAGGAGATGGACTTCTAATCTAGGCTGAGATTCCCTGTCTATGTAGCTGTTGATCTTATTTGAAACAACTAATCTTGCAGAGTCTCGTACACGAAGTGCCTAAATGAGTCAAAACTGTTTCTAAAATGCATCATCTAGCATCTGGTTCAAGTATTTTATTTTAATCTTTTTTAAAATTAATATGTAAACATTGTTTTGAGATCGACCCAATAAACTCGTGTGTACCTGGCTCTGTGTCTTCTTTGAAGCAATAGATTGGGGGACTCAGGCTTCCTTTGTACAGGGAATATTTTATCCCAGAATCAAACCACACATTGGGAAGAAGAGGATGGGGTTATGAAGAAGTGGAGCTCCGTCACTAAGCCTGAACTGTAAAGTTCACCCCTAAACTTGCTACTAAGCCTTAGTAACTACGCATTTCTGAGAGTAAAGCAGAAACGTCCTTGTCTCTGCAGGGCTCCTGCCATAGAGATTCATAGAATTGGAGATGTGGGAGGATATGTGAAGGTCAGTTCATTAAGTCTCTCAATTTACAAGGTCTCCCTTAACTCCCAGGGCAGGACTGTCCTCTGTATGGAAGGGAGATGGGGGTAAGAGTTCACAGTGCAGAAGTGGTCCTTACCCTCCAGTTCTACATGCAGTGGGAGCTGGGGACCTGCCTTACAGTGTGCAGTGAGCACAAGGCGCAGAGAAAAGTCCAGAGACCCTCCATCCCTCGAGGGAGGAGGGAAAAATGGCAAGGCCAAGCCAAGTTTTCCCCGCTTCTCTTTCCAAACCACAGCAGGGGATTTGGTCCCCTGTCTCGGTCTTTTGTCCTAGGGTTTTCATCAGGTCTTAATTCACAATTTAGCAGGAAGACAAATGTCTATGACCTCCCATCTTGGTATTTTCTTCGAGCTTCGAGTTCAGTGAGAGCAGAGAGGGGCGATATGGAAAACTCAGTGAGCACGCCTGCCCCCAAAGCACACAGGAGTTGCAAAGTTGTTTATTCACACAATCACCAAAGAGAAGTATTCCCAGTATTCAAACAAAGGCGTGGCATTTGAAAACCATTTCCCTGGGCAAGTTACAATCATTTCTATTACCAATGAAATACTCTGTCCCTTAATTAAGACATCTGCAGTTCACAAAGTAATAAGACATCAAATATTGCAAAAATGATATAAAGTCCATGCAATCACTAGATTCTAACAATGTTTCCAGAAGCAGCTGAGTGGACTCTTAAGGGTATCTATGTTATAGGGCTACGAATGGAAGTGACCACTGCGGCACAGGGTTCAACTCGGGCTTGTCAACATTTGAAGGACTTTTCCTTTCTTCTTACACTCTCTATATATGCCTTTAACAGCCTCTCGACATAAAACACATCTTTGCCATCGAAAAAGGCCAAACTAACATCACGTGGAATAATGTTCGTGGAGAGCTACTTTCCCAGTGTCTGTGGAACCCCCAGGCTTGCGGTTATCATGAGACCCTCCGCTTCCTCTCCATCCCATTTCTTGAACTTACATTCTCTGGTTCCTTTTCTGCACCAATATGTTGGAATTCTCTTTTCAACAACCTCATGTCATTTCATCAGCCTTAGTTCCACAGCCCCGGAGTAAGTTGAAGATGTATTCTTTGATATGCTTTCTAATTTTCAAAAACTCTGGAATTTCTTTCTTTGTTCTATATGTACATTCTGTTCCGTTTCTCTGCTCTCACTGATGGTACCTATGTTCTTCTCCTTCCTTTGGGGCCTTAGGAGCTTACCAGCCCAACTATTCTGTCCACCCAGGATCCTTTCATCTGGAAATAGAGAATTCATTAGGTGCCAATACTGTCCTCAGAGATGGAGATTCAATTGCAGAGATGATGCAGCATCCTCAGAGAACTCTGCTTGCTGAGGTTAAATATGGAATCCGGCAGAGGAATACAAGAGATACCCGGCCTAAGCTGGGGTGTCGGTGAGACTCCCTTGAGGGAAAGGCGGGTTATTTTAAACACAGAATACAGGGTGAACAATGACACAAATGCATGGGACTGAAGGCACAATGTGCATAGGGACCTGCGGGTGGTCTGGTGCTGTCATCCAGCAAGGCCTGGGGCAAACAAGAAGCTGTTGAGTTTCTCTAATCTGCTAAGGATATGGCCTGAGTCCTGGCCTTGCCAAATTCACACAGTAAAGTCCTTGCCGCCCATGTGACTGTTTTGAAATGGAGCCTGTAAGAACAGAAGTAAAAGTCAATGATGTCATAAGGATGGGCTCTTGGTGCTTCAGGGCTGGCTTTCTAGGAGGATACGTTAGCATGAGTACATGTTCTTCTCCACCCACACAGAGATACACAAGGCGCCTTCGCTGAAAGCCAAGAAGAGAATGATTAGCAGAATTCCACCACTGTTTCTGAGGCCCACTGTCTGTGCTATTTTGTAAGGCCACCCAAGCTAACAGTAGAGCCTTGGTACTGCAAACGGTAAGGTCTCCATAGAGAAGAACTGATAATTCACGGCAGAAAACTTTGGTTATCACAAAAGGTATTGCTGGCATTTACTGGGTTGGGTCCAAGGAAGCAGGGTGTCTTTGTCTACATCAAGTGTCACAGTGTAGAGAAGAAATATCCCAGATCTGTCAGGCACATGTGTAGGTGAAGCACCTAATAATCATTATCTTCTGAGTTTAGAAAAAACATCTTAATTTCACCTACAAATGTAAAGTTTTTTTAGGTAGTTTAATATAGACTCAAGTTGGAGCAGTGCGGGAGGCAGTCTAATATCTAATATAGACTCAAGTGTTCAGAAATGTTATAACTGTGTAAACTGAGGGAAAAAGATGAGATTTTGGTAGGAAAGCCCACTGTTTAAAGTAAACAAATGCAGAATATCTTCTGTAAGATCAACATGTTAGTTCTTAATGTACCTCTATTTTAATAAATATTTTTACAATATTTATTTATGCTTTAATAAAGCATATTGTACAACATTGTGTGTGTGCACACATGTACACCTTGACATGTATGTAGAAGCCAGAGGACAACTTGTAGTCTCTCCTTCCACTGTGTGGTCCCCAGAGATGGACATTATGTTGCCAGTCTTGGCAGCAAACGCCTTTACCCATTCAGCCATCTCATTGGTTCTTTCCCACTGTTTTTGATTGTAACAAAATATACATAGTATAAAAAATACCACTCTAACCATTTTGAAGCTCAGTGGTATTAAATAATTGTTAAGTTGGGGCAACCATTATACTGTTAATCTCTGAAACTTTTTCTGTCTTATAATAGTAAAACTATGCCTACTAAACACCAACCTCCCTACCTCTGGTTCCACCATTCTATCTGCCTTTATGAGTCTTGCTGTTTTATTTCATATAAGTGCACTTGTGCAGTATTTCTTTTTTCACTTAACACAATTTTATAAAGGTTCACCCATGTTTTGGGAATATTCCAAAATTTCCTTCTTTTATCTTGCTATATATGAATTCCATATTTGTTTTTCAATTTACTTGTCGATGAATGTTTGGGTTGGCTCCATGTGGACAACGATGTTGTGATCATAGATGAATCTGATGGTTCAGGTTGTTGCCTTTTTGAGAAGCTAGAATCACTTGGGAGACGAAGCATCAGGAAGAACTGTGGGGGACATTTGCCCTCTGAGCAAGCCTGTAAGGCTTGTAACATTTGTGTTAACTTGGAGAAGTCTGTCCACTTGCAATCTAGTGTTTATGTTGTTGAGTTTCAGGATTTAATATACTAACAGTAAATTATGTATTGCACATTATTAAATACATGGTTTACAAATATTTGCTGTTATGCTATTGAGTTGTGCTTTTTTTCTGTAGATATTGACTGTCTTCTGGAACATACAAAACTTACTTTGTATGAAGTACAGTTGGTATTTTTTTATTTCATAGTCTATGCCTTCCTGCCATAACCCAAGATCATTATCAAGTGCCGTATAGCCTTCCCTTGTTTTACTTGAGGACTTTTATAGTTTTAGGGAATCTGATTAAATTTAGTTAATTTTTGTTTATATATTAGGGGTCCAACTTTGGCAGGTTAATTTTTTTGTACATAGCATTAGGAACCCAGCATTATCCTTTCACAAGTAGATATTCAGTTTTCCCAGCAGGATTGTTGAAAATGCCCTTTTTTCTATTGAATGGTCTTAGGCCTATATAAAGAACCATTTGAACATGTGAGTTTATGTCTAACTTTCTATTCTATTATATTTGCCATATTTCTCTTTGTACCAGTAACACACAATTTTTGATCACTTTTTATTTGGTTTTGAAGTTAGGTATAATGGATCCTCCAGTTTTGATGTTTTTCAAGACTGTTTTTGCTATTGGGAGTCTCCTGGAATTTTCCTATTACCTGCACACACACCCATAAAAGAATCACTGGGATTTTGATAGGGATTTCAGTGACTATACATTGCTTGGAGTAGTACCAACATACAAGCAATATTAAGCATTCTTATCCATGAACATGGGATATGTTTACAATCATTCATCCTCTTTAATCATTTTTTAGTAGTTTTCATCATGCAAGTCTTTTGTCTTACTGCTTATGTTACCTTCTGAATATTTTTTCTTTTAATGCCTTTTAAAATAGAAATTTCACTTATTTATAAAGATTGGTCACTGTTAACATATAGCGATGCAGCCAAATTTTGTGTGTTGACTTTGAATCCTGGTAATTCTGCTGATTCTAGATTTTTTTGATGTGGAATTTTTAGGTTTTTCAACATAGAAAATTATACCATCTGTGAAAAGTAATTTTTGATGTCTAAACATTATTCACAGTTTCAGAAAATCATGCTGCCACAAGGCCATTCTCGGTGTTTTGTTCTCAGTATGTATGTCTGTGTCAGCCAGCATATGTAACTGTCACATGCACGATTCAACATACAGCTATGAGCATCTGGCTACTTGATTATGGCTTCTATTGTTTCTTGCTTTTCCTAATGGAACCTATAGTGTCTTATTATAAGCTACTTTCTTTTTATTTCTCTTTCATCATATTACTAGGAAAATTCTAGTTTTGTCTTTTCTTTATGTGAGAATTGCACTTACCTATGAATTTTATTAATAAGAAGATCATTACAAAGTACTTCTTTATCCTTAAAATTTACATATATTTAAAATTTTTAAAAGAGATAGTCAATGAATACTACTGACCAAGCGATAATGTTAATTCAGTGATTTCTTTATATTTACCTGACATCTATAATACTTTTTTATCCCATGGGTTCCGATATCAGTAAACCCCTGTTTCTACCTTCCTTTCACTCATCAATACTATTGACATTTATTGAGGAAATAGGTCAAGGGTGCTAGGTGTCTCAACGAAAAAATATTCTACATCCATGAGACACATTTGTAGGTGAAACATGTTTATGAGAAAGCTTTTCAACTCTTCTAGTTTTTTTTGTTGTGATCCTAGCCTTTAACAGCTGAACCACCTCTCTAGCCCTCTTTTCAACTCTTCCTTTGAAAGTTACTGAAGTTAAGGCATTGTATTTGACTGATAATGGCATCTTCTGAGCCCAGAGCAAGGTAATCATACTTGAATTCAGTTTGAATCAACCCCCATCAAAATGTTCACCAGCACTACCACAGCACCTTCTTCTGGGGTTACACTTATTATTTCATGATACACCATGCTCTAGGATCATGTGTGTAACACTCTAAGTTTCATTCTTTATGAGAATAACCAAGTGTTCAGGTGTGGTGGCATGTGCCTTTAATCCCAGCATTCTGAAGGCAGAGACAGGCAGATTTCTAAGTTCGAGACCAGTCTGGTTTACAGACAGAGTTCCAGCACAACCAGAACTGCACAAAGAAATCCTGTTTTGAAAAAGCAAAAAGAAACCAAAACAAAGGAATAATAAAGTGATCCTGTGTTGTAGTAAGGAGGCTGCTTTCTGGTCCCCGGCTGCTCAGCCCTGAAATAATCACACAGAAACTATATTAATTAAATCAGTGTTTGGCCCATTATCTCTATCTTCTTATTGGCTAACTATTACATATTAATTTAACCCATTTCTATTAATCTGTGTATTGCCACGTGGCTGTGGCTTACCTGCTAAAGTTCCGTTTGGCTCAGTGGGGCTATGTGGCTTTTCCCTTACTCCTCCTCTATTCTCCCAGCATTCTGTTTAGTTTTCCCCCACCTAGCTCTGTTCCCCTATAGCTCTGCTATAGGCCCAAAGCAGTCTTTTTTTTTCTTAAATTAACCAGTGATATTCACAGCATACAGAGGGGAATCCCACATCACTGTGTATTTTAGCCTCAATAAATGACACAATCAATAGTTTATCACCAATGCTGCTATAGTTTGGAGGTCCCTTCCCAAATTCTTATTAAAGTTCAATTGTTGTTGAAACAGTCTTAGAAGATGGACCTTTTAAATGTAATCAGGCCATGGACTGAGCCTTCAGGGGTGAATTAGTATGATATAAGAGCTGTGTAGTTTTGTTTGGTCCCTTAATTTCATCTCTGTCTCATATATGTTTCCTTACTCTTCTGTCATGTTCCAAAATAGCATGGGGGTCCTTTCTGAAAATGACATCTCTTATCTAATGTAAGAGTGATCATTCCTGTTAGTCAAATCAACTTTTATTGTCTATAATTTACTCAGTGGTAAAGTAGTATAAAACAGAGAAAGACAAATACTATATACTTAAGAGTGTTATAGAAACCAATTATCAAGTACATTATGCAATTTAGCATATTGCATAAGTCTACTTTGTGATTACTGCTTTAAGGAAGTTTTATAATTGTTCCATGAAATTAATGTCAGTGATGCTAGTCACCCACATCTATAGGCTGTCAGAATTCTACAGTCTTCATGTCAACTACAACACTGGTAGAAGGATCACATTCTATTCATCGCCCTGGTCACCCTAATGCTGTTGATTCTAGGTCACTACCCTCTCCTGAATATTCAAATCTTCCAGCATAAACAAGTAGCCTTGAGGGCCTTAGCTCCCTAGAGGGGAGGTAAAGTTCTGAAGTGTTTCCAAGAACTAAGGATTTGCTTCTAGCTTGTGTCTGTGAAAGATTTGCTGACAGGGACTCATCACTAATTGGTAGGTCAGACTTGCTATGTCCTTTGAAGCTCCAGTTTTAGAATGTATGAACACACTGTTGGTTTGGAATGTACTTCACACCTTGTTGGTTTTAATGCCCAGTGAACCGCTATGAGGGGTGTAAGGAATAGATTCTTAGATCCTAGTGCCATGGACAATGTGCTCCCCAGTTTTCACCCTCTTAGCTGAAGCCTGTGACTTGTCCTCTGATGAACTGCACAATCTGCATTTACTGAAGTTTCTTCTGCTTTCATTGACTAGGTTCTCCCTTGCAGGATCACGTAACTCTCATGCCATAAGGGGGCAGATTCTCCCTTTCTATTCTTTTTGTACCTTTTTCTTTTTTTTTACTTCCACTTATTTTGGGTATATGAGTGTTTTTCTCACATGTATATCTATGCACCACATGTATGGCTGGTGCTTGAGGATCAGATCTTTTCCTGATTTTGAATAAAACTGTGTGGCTTCCTTAAGGTAAAAGGATACATGATCTCTTTCAGCCAGTCTCTCCTGACTTTTACAAATGCACCCATTCATATTTAAGAAAGGTTTGCTGGGCTCCTAAGTATGATTGCAAAGCACTCGGTTTTTGTGTGAAGAAGGTGCCTGTGGCACTGTGCTTCTGCAACAGACATAAACATAGCCTTCCCCTTTAAATGATTGTTAAAATTATATTTATTTACTTGTGTGGGTCTGGGTGTGGATATGTGAGAACATGCATATACCAGAGCGCCTATGTGAAGGTTATAGAATAATTTATGGGGACTCCATGCTCTCCTTCTATGATGTGAATCCTGGTCATCAAGCTTGGCAGCAAGACCCTTTACCCATTATGCCATCTCTCCAGCTTGGCCATATTCATTGAACTTAAAACAATTTCCCTAAGTTTTCAGATCAGTTTGTGGGGTGCTATCCAAAAATTTTGGCAGCATCTAATTTTGAAATAAACAGTAATAAACAGGTAATAAACAGGTCATCACAAAGGCCTGACTAGTATACTTTTACACAGTGTGGTAGGTTGTGCTGTAGAGTTGAGATTCCACTTCAAGACACAGGGCTTATCACATGGGCTTGTGAGCATGCTATTGTAAATGGCCTTCAGGTGTCGGTCCTCATACCTTCTTCACACGCTGGCCACCACTCAGTGTAGGGGAATATAAACATCTCACTCCTCCCTAGTTGTAGATGACAAGAAAGGAATAGACCATCTTCAGAATCATTCGTATAATATACTCATTGGCTCGAGCTTCCTTTGAGGCTATCGTAAAGTTTAACTCCTTCCTTTAGGTGATTCTGCTTCTTCTTTTGCCTTTCCAAAGACCTCGCTCTCAGGAAAAGTAAAATTTGGTCTCAAAGTTTGTTTCCCAAAGAAAAAGCTTCAATAGTTGCTGTCCTGAGTGCTCTGAGACAGTGGATGCTGGCATGTGATTTTGGAGCTGGACCACTCACCACCACTCTGATGACAATGGGGCTATGTTTACAAAGAACTACAAGATTAGGAAACTGTATTCTTGTGGTATACAAGGCTAGATTCTGACAGTGTACTTTAAGGAAAGAGGAGCATGAGGTTTGAAAGAGGGAGAAATGAAACATAGCATTTCGGGCTTATGTTTCCCAGATACAACATTTAACACCCTGGCTGTGGTGCATATTAGTTATGGGAGTGATGCCTAAGAAAATGATGGTCCGCACTGATACAGAAGTATGAAAATTACCATGTTTAATACTGAAGAGAGATATTGAGAGATGTAAGTAATAGGTTGCAGTTTTGGCCTGTAAATTTTGCATCATTATAACTTGGCTCAATAATATCTCTATTAATAGAAAATAAACGCATTTTGCCAAGGGAAAATAAGTTTGTTCATTCTTTTTACACAGAAATCAACACTTAGGGGATTCAATAATTCTTCAATTCCACCACATTATATTGCTCCAGTTAAGATAGTAAGTGACATCAAAGACTGATAGATTTGAGAGAGATTCAGAGCAAGAAATGTCTCTGTAGCAGTTCCATGTCTCAGTGCTAGCAGGTCTACTGAGCTCATGGTATCATCTTAAGATAGTCTATCATCAAATGTACAGCAGGTGGGAAAAGCCACTTGCAATGTAAAGATATATGCCTTTAAAGGATCAATTTCAAGAGGGCTCTCTGGAATCCAGTGGAGCATCTGACCATGAGATATCAAATTATCATCCTACCAGATCTACCGTGAATACTGTGAAATCTACCGAACTCTAAAGATAAGTATGTTCATCATGAACCAGTGCTAATGTTATGATGCTTTTATGGTATTAGTCTAAGTGGTACTTCCAGGACAAAGCACGGGTAGGATCTACAGGAGAAATGCAAGTTCACAGAGCTTGTAGCCCAGACCATCTACAACATATTAGACTACTATTAAGAGGGCATCTTAATAATGAACAGAGATTTGGATTATAGACCAAGTTCTCCATTTCTTGAGTAAGGAAAAATATCCTGAATACAAAACATTCACAATATACTTGGACTTACTCTCAGTCCTTACTCATTTGCTCTGGAAACCCAGAGATGAGAATGTTTTAAGTCAGAGGTGAGTGGGTTCACAGGAAGAGAAGTAAAGTGTGAAAATATTTTTAACTCATTTCAATGCCTGTCATAGAGCGTCTATCACAAAAAAGGCCCATTACGTTATGACCATGTACTCAAAATGCTCTGGAAAGAAATATCAGCCAGATTATATCATTGACTTCTTCTTTGGGATCACAATGAATACAGGAACTAAGAATTTCAGTTTGGAAAAGACTTTGTATGAGTTCCAAATGCAAGTTCTCCTTGAAAGTAAATACCCTGGCTAGAAAGAATAGAACGATCTGGAACCTAGGAACAAAGAATACCCTGATAGTAAAGATCTGGTATGTATTGATTTTCAGTTAATATGTTATAGCTGATAAACTAGGGAACAATAAATGGTAAGTCCCAGCAAATAGCAATGGAAGGTAGACAAAAGAATAACATCAAATGGATGTTGAGAAAGTGAAGAATAGGACATTTAATCAAAAGAGGAGTACTTCATAAGGAAGCAGGGGGAGGGAGGAGGGTTAGTGGGGGAGGGGAAGGGGACTGGGAGAAGGGAAGTGTAAATTTTTTTGAATGAAAAATAAAAGAATATAAAAAAACAAAAAAATAAAATGAACATTATAATGTTTAAATTGCTATGTAACAATAAATATTGCTTGAAATAAAAAAAAAGATAAAGGATCATGAAAAAGCAGTCATTCGGGAATTTTATCCTCTACAAAGGAAATTACAGTCTCCTCTTGAACAGTTTCAAAGGTCACTAAAGCACAAGAGAGTTGAGATGAGACTGGCGACTGAAGTAATACAATGTGCATAGATTAAAGATAGAAGGCACAATGCACTGTGGGAAAAATAGATGGACTGCAAAAAGGACAGTAGTTATGGGGCTAGTTTAAGTGAATTAGCCACGTACATTCACGCAGCTCATCAGACAGTGTTAAAACAAGCTGAGGCTGAATCTTACACATGTGCAGCAGCAACAGTCAGTGAGGTGTGTGTGTGTGTGTGTACGTGTGTGTGTTTTAACTTTTAGGAGGCAGGGGTTTTTGGACTGGTTAAGAATTAATGTAAAAACCGAGACTGTCTATCAGTAATATACTGATTTCACATCAACTAGCATGGCTCATGTCATTAGAAGCCTTGCTTCTGTTTTATTCTTCCGAATTCTACAGCCTATGAGAAGAACACACCTTCCCAGGAGTGACTGCTAACTTCACAGGTAGCTTCGCTGTCCCAACGTCTAGCTCTGTGTTCTTGCTTGTCACTGTTCCCTATGTTATTCTGACTCTGGAGTGAAACCTGGCCCTTGAAGTTGTCACTTTTAAGTCACATGTGGAACAGATAAAATTAATCATTGTTTTTGTGGAGTTAAAACTTACAGCTGGGTAGATGGAAAAACAATAGAGAAGGAGAATGCCTTTACAGGAGAGCTAATCCATGGTCTCAGAACAGGTGCACTTGACTGATTCTAAGACATCATAAAGATATCCAGGTTGGTTAATATTTCCTGTAAGTACTTAACATTGCAAATAACATTTATTCTTAGCCCGTAGGAACTTTTTTTTTCAATTATAAGATTTGGTTAAAGAACTAATAGTAATAAGTAAATTTTTGTTGACAAATGAATAGGTAAAAAAATTCGCGCTCACTTCTATGTAAGATTTTCTTACGGAGAAGATAGTTTTCAGGCCAGTCATATCCACTGTTCTCTTATCTAGCCTGAACCAACCGAAAAGGGCTAAATTGGCAGTGCCAAGTGCTGGCATTCTGCAACATTGTTATAGGAACAAAGGACTTCAAATAAATTGCAACTTTTAGCCTATGAAGCGCTAGGAGAGAGAAATAGGAAAATAATGTCACATTTGAATCTTCTAGTTGTACAAGTTGGGGCGACTGCAGGGACTACATGATGCAGCCATGACTGAGAGTGTACCTAGTGGCATACTGCCTCCAGAAGAGTCAGAGTCTGTCATCTCTCAGGGCAGAGAAACTCCATAAGGGAGTTTGCAAAGAGAAAAATCTATCTATTAAGCTAGTGCATTTTACTTTCAACTTCTGTCCCAATAATCAGATTCCTCCTAAACTAATCAGTGGTGCCTTTATTAGTTTACGTAGATGAATACTATTTTGGCAAATTATGAAACAGTTCGTTATACTTTTCAAAAAGCCAATAACACAACATCTGATTCTTTTTAACAAAAAGTTTCTTCCTTTGAATACTTTCATTATTTTTTTGTCTGTGGATTATAACCAGTTGTTATTTCCATTGAATAACTCAACTTTTCCAGTTTCTAGCTCCGCCTAACTAGGGCCCACTCTACTTAATTACATTTAAGGAAGACTGGAGTTAAGGAGCTGAACTCTGTTGTTGCTCGAGACTGAGTGTAACTGTGCCTTGATACACGTTAGCTGCCAGCCACTTCACTGGCTGTATATTGTACTGTAAGGGAGCTCTTCTGGGCCTTGTGAAAAATAACTGGATATTTTTCCAGAAGAATACCCAACAGATTCCCAAATCATTAGTCTTTGGATTAGGTCTTTACTTTGGCAACATGTGTACAGATAAACAGACATGACTGAAATTAATTGATTGAATTCATGAGACATCTGCAATTCTGCAGTTACTTGAGGAGAAAGGATTAAACAATTTCATCGCTGACCATTTCCATTACTTTCCAGCTAAATAAACCTTGCCTTCCTAATTACTCACATTGTCTCTTCCAGATGATAGGAAAACAAAGGGCCTTATAATGGGTCACGACATTTGTAAATCTAAGGACACATAAAACCACAAGATGACAAAAATATATCATGCATGTCCAGTGGAAGAAGGAATTAAAGATTAGTGTCTCCTTCCTGAAGTGGATCTTTCTTGTCTGTGCCAAAGTTGACACAAGCCTGGAGAGAGACAGAGGTTTGAGATCATCCGTTTAGAGCTCTGGGACTATGGAGACTGGTGGCATTTCATCACTGCAACAGCTCCTGGACATGAGGAGTTAAATTTAACGTCGCTTCATTTCATACTTCCTTTAAAAAAATTGCTTTTTCTTTTAAAAAGAGTAAAAACTATAGAGGAGAAATGTGAGACAGTATGTCAAGCGTCCTTAGTCTTTTTGAGACTAAGCAAAGCTGCAGGGATGGCTGATGCCAGTATTAACTTCTTTAAGTCCAGAATGAATAAGTCCAATGAGAATCTAAAATAAACAAGGATACATGACATTCCTATTCTAGTAACTATCCAGCCTAATATTTAGAGGTTTTATTATAGACTCTGAAAGATTGAGATTACTCCTGAGTCACTGTGGTAGTCTGAATGAAAATGATCCCCACAGGTTTATGCATTTGAATATTTGGTCTCTATTTGGTGTGTGAGAAGGATTAGGTGTGACTTTGTTGGAGCAGGTGTGTCACTGGGTGGTGGGTTTTGAGGTTTCAGAAGCCCATGCCAGACCCAGTTAGCTCTCTTTTCTCTCTGCCTTGTGTTTGTGGATGAAGATGCAATCTCTGAGCTACTGAAGATGGTGCCATGCCTGCCTGTCTGCTGTCCTGCTCCCCACCACGGGAGTCATGCATGGAGTCACACTCTGAAACCGTAAGTCCCCAATAAACTGTCTCCTCTGTAAATTGACGTGGTCATGGTGTCTTCACAGCAGTAGTAAATAAGAACGTAAGTCAGCAAAATTTCTAATTCCAAGTGACTATTGGAATAATGTTTATGGTTCTCATTTATAGCTACTAGAGGGCTTTTAGGAACAACAGAAAACAGGGGCAAGGAAGAATACATCCAGGTGGTAGAAAAATGGAAGAGAAAAGAAAGAAGCCATTCTTATATTGAGAACTGTATTGTCCGAGGGAACATAGACCAGAAGCCCAGGGACTACAGAACAGATATGAGGTTCTCATGGCCAAACACTATCATTTGCTTACTTATTCTGGCTAGAGGGAACATGCAAAGGTGGAAAGATATTTCAAAGTAATTTTCCCTTTCTGCACAAGAACTGTTTTATCCTACTTGGTGCTGTCTTCAGAGTTTGGGAATAATAAATTAAACATTGCACTTTTCAATATTGAGTACTTTTTCTTCTAACAAACAAAGGGATCTTAATATCTAAGTTTTACAGATAAGAAACTAAACATCTGATAAATTAATATGTCAAGAAATTTCCTTAAGTCTGACAGATAATAGAAGATTCTGACACTTGATCTTAGGTTTGGCTCAAAAGCCAGATTAGTTTATTCTACCCCTTCCTCTGGTCATAAAACAACTTTCTACAAAGTAAATGTGTTTCGATGTTCAAAAATAATTTGCCATTCTTTGAGCAAATGTGATAATTAAAGGCAAATGAAATCCCCTTTTAGGTATTCCTGAAGCTCAAGACGTGTCTGCCCCCTAGATTTCTGTTGTCTGGATTCATTGAGGACAGCCCAGTGGTATAGAGAATAGATAGAAAGAGCCAGAGAACCAATACACTAGTGTCTTTCTGGAATCATGTAGAAAATTTAATAATACTTTATTTGTATTTTAATTTATTTTCTCTTCTATTAAGCTTGTATCTTTTGATTTACATTGATGTGCAGAGGAAAAAGCATCTTGTAAGCCATCCAATCCTAGAAAGGAAATCAAGCCCCTAGAATCAGAGTTAGCTAAGTATTTCCATACTCTTGAATCTCTCCTTACCAGACTCTCCAAACCTTTGGACCAAAAGCTGTTCTTCATCATTACTGGTGCTTGGTACGATAGACAGTCAAGATTTGCTGAATTCATCCCTGCTGACAGTTTTTGATGGCACATACAAATGAGAAAAACTCCTACAGAAAAGAACCTGATTGATGAACCCACAAAAGAAATAAAATATTTTGGAGTTAAGTCTTTTTGCTTATTTGTTTTTGTTTTTTTCAAAACAGGGTTTCTTTGGTAGCCATGGCTATCCTAGAACTTACTCTGTAGGCCAGGCTGGTATCGAACTCACAGAGATGTGCCTGCCTCTGACTCGCAAGTGCTAAGATTTAAGGCAAAAGCTACCACTGCCTGGCAGAGTTGAGTCTTTAGTTCAGTGATGCAAGTTTTTATTATGATTTTAATGAATTAGAAGATAGCTTTTTTGAATTTTCACATGTTAATGAGCCACCTCACAGGGAAAAGACTCCTACATTTTTAAAACTATCGCTTTTAACACATTTTCCTGGACCAGCAACAGTTACTGTTGTACTGTTATGTTCTAAGAGTTAACCATTTCTGCCTCTTTGTAAGAAGCACTGAGAGCAAATAGGGGGCGGTTTGTAAGGATTCTTCTTTGAGCCATCCGAAATCATGTGGGTGTGACTCATTGTCCTTGATCTCTGTAGGTTTTGGTCCCTTGTGTGTTGGAAGCTCTTACGAATGCTTTGGGAACATAAGGAGAATAGTTCACAGGTTGGTTTTATCCTCATTTTAGATGGTATGGTGTGAGCGCTAACATTCAAGGGACAATTAGAATTCGATACTAGTTACATTAGCTGTGCCAGTGCAAGGTAGATTGTAGATAAATAATGATGGCTTAAGGGACAATCTTTATGAACATCTTTTGAAGTCCTGGTTCTGTGAGTCACTTGTTAGTTGCTCATTTTGCTTTATATTAACTTCATGTACTTAAAAAAATATACAGTTATATTGCATTGTGGACTTCAAAAATAATTTATAATGAATTTCATTCCAGAATGGATTGCAAGTTCAGGATGTGACTTGAATCACAGCTTTTTATTTTTCACTTATATTTAGCTTAAACACTTAAAAATTTAAAGTTACATCAACCTATAGATAAATTGTACTACTTTTTCCAGGCATCCATGTTAGAATCTGAAAAACGAAGCAATTGCATGAAGCTGTGTGGTGTGAGTTAATTCACTGCTGCTGTTCGTCTGTTGGAGGGACAAGCTACCTGCATTTGTTTAAGGTAGATGGGCTTGGAAAACAGCTTTGTCCTTTCCTGTAAATTAGATTAAGATTTTTTATGCTACTAAATATTTGTCATCCTACAACTGTTTAGGGCAAGTTAGGTGGGGAGTTGGAGAATTGAGCTCTTTTTCACTAAAGCGATCAAGAGTTTCAAAAAAGTCACTGCTTATCTACAGCATTAAAATAAAATTTTAAAAGCTTCTCTAAAGCTGCCAAACAAGGGGAAAATGCCAAGCACTAAGTTAAGCATCATCTGAATGCCTATGCTAGTCCACATATAAGCAAATTTTGAAGAAAGTTGAATCTTTATTGAATTCCCTTCCCAGTGAACTTCTAGGCAAGTTCTTCAACAATTCTTCTCTTTCAGAATGGTGGAGGACGGTAAGCTATGTAGCTTCCAATTGTGCTATAAAAGTTTTAGGCTCAAAGTCATTCCTAAAAGACCACTGATAACATCCTGCCATTATAAAGAACAAATTTGCATCAAGACAGTGACTGGAATTGATGCCTGGCATCAAGCATATGTATGTTGGGGGTGGAGCATGAAGAAAATTTAAGTATTCAATACAATACTCATCCATTGTAAGTATTCAATACAATACATGCCCTTCTTTTTAGATGAACAATGTGGGATTTCTTTTCCCCTATTCTTTCTAAGTCTTCACTCTCCTTACATATAATGATATATGATCAATGATGCAATTTGTTCCTTAAGTAAAAGTGACTTATAAAAGTCAGGCAGGACTTAGCATCATATACTGCTCAGGGTACCAGAAAATGTATTTTAGGCTTCCAGTGATTCTAGAGCAAACTGGGGTTGCCCTTCTGGTGACAGCCAGTAAGCATTTTGCATACACTACACTAATATACACAGTTATCTTTACTGACGTATAGAAAAGTTTCTAGGTAGCCACCCAGCTAGCCAATTGCACAGGAATTTTTGTTTGTTTGTTTCATCCATCAGTTGGCAGTAGGATATTTGTTAAACAGTGGTTGAGGATGCTAATCAACTCTAGAAAACATATTTTAAATATATATATGTCTTTTATAGAAACCAGTATTGAGAAAAGATTCAATGTGTTTTAAGCTTGTCCTCCCTCCCATTCAAAATGTGAGAATTCAAGCTTGAAATTAAAATGCAAGCATTTGTTTGTTATTAATATTCATATTTTAAGGGAAAAACGACAGATTGTGAAGGGAGCAGGCAAAAGCACCTTGTACTGAGTTCTGCCATTTTGACTTCAGGCTCCATTTTAGCTGTTGGTAAAACAAAGTTCAGGTTCCCAAGCCCTAGAGGAGCTGAGAACTTTTCAATGGCTGATCAACCTCTTCCCTATACCATAGAAATAGTCGCTACACATCTCTAATTCTCTAGAAACATTATAACTGCTCCTAACAACAGAAAGAACAAATGAATCTGGTTGGTTGTACCAAAGGCTTGCATTGTATGTCAGTTGACAGTGATGGAACACTCAAGGAAAGTCCCTAATCTTTGAATTCTGATTGGTGAATATTGTAACTATAACTTGGCAACAAATGTTTGTGATTTTTATGCTTATAAACACTGCTGTTGCCCTTGCTTAGGGCTGTCAGGAGAAATAAGGCTCCTACATCCTTGGCCTGTAGCCCTGAGTAATCAATGATCCATTTATGTGCTGCTTTATTAAAATCTTTGGAATTCATAAGTGTTGTCTCTCTCCTTCCTTGTGCACAGCAGACTGGGTGTAACAATAGTTTTAATAAATGTCTCATGAATGACTAAGTGCATGGTTGTCTATGTCATATAAATATAGTTCTCTTGTAGTCTTTCTAATAACCTACTCCACAACTGCTTGGTGTTATAGAAAGAGGACTAAAACTTTCTAGAGAAGGGGTTTCCTGTACTGGAAGCCTGATTTTTGAAGAATTTTGTTCTAACAGGTTATATACAGTTCTGGCACTCTATCTCACAAGAAGGCTAAGACTTTCACAGTTTCTCAAAGATAAACAAAGCAAAGAGCATTATACAAACTGTGGTCACCAAGAGATCTGTAACAGTGGGAGGATGAAGGGCCGCTAGGACTGATGGGTTATTGGTATGCACGCTCTCCACCCTCTAAAACCAGCAAGAAGCTCAGTCCTTGACCTAGAAAGCAGAAAGGTAACATACATGTATATCAGAGCGTGGATGAGAAGACTGAAATATGATAGAGAACACAAGCAGGTGGAGAAATGTGGCCGCATTGAGCTTACCAGAAATTGTTTGTGATAGCTAGAGATCAAATGGACCCTAATGAGAAATAGTTATTTTTATAAATGCCTTTCCCACTTAAGCTTTAGTTTCTGTATCTCTACAAAGGACACTCCCAGGGCCTCATCAGGGCCAGATGCTGGAAGGATTTTACAGCTCGGTGAAATTGGCAGCAACTGTGCTCTAGAGACACTACTTGTCTCTTTAGAAAACTGAGTGGACTTGGTTGGTACCTGCAGCCATTAGATTGAATCTGGCTTCTAGTTGCTGGTTCAAGCCAGGGAACAGTTCCTTCTGTTTGTAGTGATCTTACTGCAGGTATAGGAAGATTATGGTTGAAGGTTATGTTCCATGCATCTGCTTTATATAAATGCTCTATTTCACTTGGAAAATATTCAGATGTTCAAGAGACCACATTTTAAAAATAAATGTTATAGACAGACAAATGATGTTTTTGGTCTTCAGTAGATAATAAGGAAGTGTTTAGTTTTTCAGGGATCATTGAAAAGTGTCCCTTATGCTTATACAAGATGTGGTTATACAAGATGAGGGAGCATTTTGTTTGCTCTCTCCCTACTTAGAGCCAATATACACATCACTCTGATTTCCTGAAGTCTCTTCCTCTTTCTTTTGCCAAATTTCATCCCAGTATCCCTGAAAAACCTATGCTCAAAGTGTACATCTTTCAGGGAATCTTCTGGACTGACCCCACCATCCTCCAGACACTCACAATATTCTTGTTTGGGTTTTCCTTATGTTTTGTAGGACTCACTGATTCATTTAATATATCCGTCAATCATAGGTTCAGGTACTTAACATATATTACAGAACAGAATAAAGGATTTTTATTTCCTCAAACGACTTACATTTTGATAAAGATAGTGTGACAGATTTTAACTGTTAACTTGGCAAGGCCATGACATACAGTAATTGGTCAAATGCCAGCTTAGCTCTTGCTATGAATGTGTTGTTTTAAGCAACAAATTACTATTTAAATTAGTAGATTTAGAGTTGGGCAAAGTGCTTGCCTTGATGCGGCTAGACCCATCCAATTAATTTAAAAGATGTGAGGAAAAGACTGAGGTGATGCGCACTTTTAATCCCAGCCACTGGGAAGCAGAGGCAGCTGGAGCACTTTGAGTTCAAGGTCAGCCTAGCCTTCATAATGAGTTCCAAGACAGCTACAGCAACAAAATGAGGTCATATGTAAACATCAGCCCCCTGGGTTGAAGAGATTTGTCTTCTGATTGCTTTTAGACCTGAGCCGTCATACCAGCCCTGCCATACATCCTCAGATTCCCCATGTCGCCAATGTCCTGAAGAATTTGGACTTGCTAGTCACCACAATATTGTGAGACAAGCTCTAAAAACAGACAAACAAACAAATGTTATTTCTTGATGCATCTAAACACACACCACCTCAGCAATGCGTCTTTTTATTAATTGGTTTTACTCCTCTGAAGAGCCCTGACTGCCCAGAGAGCCATATGTCAATAGTGAGTGTAATAACTGGGTACAAATTCGGGCACACAAGAAAGTGATAGGTGTGAAAGAACACGTAGGAGAGCAAGTAAAAAGGAGATGGGCTGTTGGAGATGGGGTTCGTGTTGCTTTGTAGAAGAAGGAAAAGTCTCCTGAGAAAGGGAGATGTGAGGAATGATCAGAAGATACTGGGAAAGGGCTGGAGAGATGGCTCAGTGGTTAAGAGCATTGCCTGCTCTTCTAAAGGTCCTGAGTTCAATTCCCAGCAACCACATGGTGGCTCACAACCATCTGTAATGAGATCTGGTGCCCTCTTCTGGCCTGAAGGCATGCTTTCAGGCAGAATACTGTATCCATACAATAAATAAATCTTTTAAAAAAAAAAGAAGAAGATACTGGGAAAGATAATGAGCATTTCAGGCAATAGCATCAGTGGAGGCAAGGATCCTAAGACAAGAATGTGCCTAAGTTGTTCAAGAAATACCAAGAGAGCTGGTGTGGCTGGCATGGAAAGTCCAATGGATTGAGTGACTAGAAGTATGTGGACTGAAAAATTAGTGTGGATTCAAGCAGGCAGCTCTTTTGGTCATTTAACAGTGAATACATTTCCAACAGGAACTCAAATCTGACATTCCGTAACCTGGTATGTTCTTCATTGTTTTTTCCTTGCCATCAGTCTCTTAGTTCGCCAAATCCATTCTGTAAACCATTTTATTAATCATATTAAATCCTTGCTTTTATGCCATTCCTCTTCTGAAAACCTCAGTAACTGCCTCTTTCCAGCAAGACCCATTTGATCCCCACTCACTTGGGCAGGTTGGCTAACACAGGCAACAGCATTTCCAATTTTCCCTTTAACGTCCTCACCCCAAAGGCTGGAAAGAGCACAATTTTCTTTGCTCTATTTCAGCTGCAAAAGTTCATTGACTCAGCTTTGAACAATCTGATATGAGACTACTGGGAAATGGTAGGAAAGCCTTTGCTTTTCTCCTCAAGGAATATGTGCCATTACCTTTCTTTCTCTCATCTTAAAATGATGCCTGAAGCTTCTATCCTACAACCCTAAGGAGACAGACAGAACAGAAAGTCCCTGAGAATGGCATGGAGTAGAAAGCTGTCAGTCCTTGAGAATTCTGTTGACTTGCTAACACAACCCCAGATTGCCTAATTCTGGATTTTTTTTAATTAAGCAAACAACAAACATTTTGAGGCTTGAATCAGGTTTTCTGCTTATTGAAGATGGCATTACTCCTAATTAATTCATCCTGTACTCAGATACCTTCTCTATGTTTTTCAAGGCTTCCTTTCCACGCACATCCACCTTTAACTTCATTCATGTTTAGACTATTCCCTGCTTTCCATTTCTACCTGGTCCCTTTCTACATGTAGCTCAGGCTACTGCTTTCTCAAGGGAGCCATCTTTTGTATTCCAGCAATGTCACCCCCGCCTCCATGTCTATAGTTTGCTATCTGGTTCTCAATGTCCAGCCTACATCTATCTCACCTCCTCCTGAAACTTTCCAGATGTTATAGTTTAAAAGAATGCCCAGGGGTGAATTTTTAAAAGAATTTGTCTTTGTGTGATAAAGATAATAACAAAGCAAAAAATAATACATATGTAGTCTCATTTAATAAATTTTAATCCTTGACTGAAATTTGATATACTAGAATTTCCTCTTGAGGAGGTATTGAAATGCCACACCTAAGCGTGTTTTCCCCTAGATAAGTCAATGAGTGGATAAAGGAGAAAGACAACAAGTGTCTAAAACACAAAGTTAGGTTAGAAGCAACAGAATTGGGAAATGGTAAAACCCACAGGATTCCATAAACAGGATCAAAGAACAAAGTATTCAGTCACTATCAAGAGGTCAGGGTACGTTCCACAGAGGTACAGGACAACTTAAATGACATCAGGGTCAATGACAAAGAGTGAAATAGCCCTTTGGTCCCAAGTCACATTTTCAGTGCTGTGTGTGGTGGGCTTTTTTGCATTCTTCTTATTACGTTTAGTGGAAATTGAGTACATAATTCTATATATTGTACAAGGAAAACTGGCCATAAAATATTCTAATTAAAATTGTATTCTTTGTGGTTTCATTCACATGTTTTCTTCGTATTATAACCTAATATGATTACTTAGGAAAACACATTTCATTGTTTTTGAGTCATTTCCCCATCTTGAGTTTATTAAACTTGAATTAAAATAAATTATTCTAAAAAACAAAGCAGAGGGGTTTTTTTTTGCACTGGCACTTGAAAAACCTTTGAAACTAAATAAAGTTAAAATACAAAACATAATTTAAGTTTTAAAAATGGTAAGGTCTTGCCCATCACAAATATAGACATTCATTGTGGAAACATGGGAGTCACTTTTGTCTCCCAGGCTTTTCTGACTGAGGCTGTTTGATTAACATGATGTTAAATGGCTAATATTAGGTAATAAATTAAGTTACTCATACTGTTCCCAGCCCCTTCCACCCTCTTCTAGCAGTGAAGGGCAGCTGAGGGTAAATAATTCCAAGAGAAGATAGAAATACATATACTATAGATGACAACATGCCATTTATCTTAAAGAGAAAGAGAGGAAAAAATAGATTTGGGAGAAAATACTTCAAATGTTTCTTTCTCTCTCCCCATTATGCTTTATAAATATGTATTACAGAAGAAAGGAATTCTCAGCAAATTAGGCAAGCCCACTAGGAATCCCCAAAGACTGCTGTCACTACTAGATCTCGATGACAGCCAACATTCTGAAGAAATATATCTAAATCATGGGGTTTTTTTCTTTTAGAGGTTAAGAAATACAGAAAAGTCATAGGTCCTGATTGCAGATTCTGGCAAAGTCTCAATAAACTTGTAGACATTGTGTCCCCTCTGTTGCAAACCCACATATGGGC
Source organism: Ondatra zibethicus (assembly GCA_004026605.1). NCBI lineage: Eukaryota > Metazoa > Chordata > Mammalia > Rodentia > Cricetidae > Ondatra > Ondatra zibethicus. The sequence goes on from PVIU01007388.1 coordinate 46,561, forward strand.
TTCTCTGTAGCCAAGTTTTTCATGCGAGCCTGGAATCCTATCTACTCCTTTCTGATCTTTCAACAGTTTCAAGGAGTCAGCCTTCCTTCTTTCCAGAAAGCAACCACCCACCCTTTCAACTCTGTGTCACTAACATTACTCAGCGCAGGAGAGGAATAGGCCATGACAATGATATGTTTTTAAGTGTTGGAGCTACACCAAGGTTCTAAATCTTTCTGAAAAACTGTCAGAGTACTTCCCCAGCCTCTGTTAATTTACTCAGATGTCATTAAAAGTTTCCTTAATTTGTTCTTCCATTCACTGCTTCACTCAACACATTCATCAAGCACCTACTATGTGCCAGGCACTGCTCTGGGATTAGGGGCTCTATCAGTAGATAAAAACCCTAATGGAGTATGTGTTCTTAAATGGTTATATTAGTAGATAAATGCAAAGAAAGTGGGCCAGGTAGGGGTAAATGGCATGAGAACAACGATCATAGCAATGTGGAAAGAGACGCAAGTGGAGAGCTGCTTATGGGCAGTGAGAGGTCAGCGGATGCTGATCCGAGCAAGACCCAAAGAAATTGAAGAGCTGCGGTGGACAGATGTTGGAGATGAAGAAAGCAGAAGAGAGAAGAGATGTTGGATATGTTCAGGACATGGCTGGGGTCAGTATGGATGGATGAGATGGTCAGGGTTGGAACAAATGACACAAAATAAGGACATTGAGGACAAATCAGGGACCTTGACTTTAATGGCTCTGGGATTGTTTTCAGAAGAAAAGAGATGCCTGGGATCAGAGACAATAACATGATCAGGTTTAAATCTCTAAAGTATTACTTTGGTTTTGTGTTCAGAACTAACTGTAGAAGTCAAGTTCATAAACAGGGAGAAAGATTAGGAAGCAACTGAGTAATGCAAATACTAGATGTTAACATATTAATTGATATTAATATATTAATAATATATTAGTTGATGTTAATATATGTAATAATAATAGTTAATGATAAAGAGGCCATCAATTTAATAGGGGTCAGGGAGGATGCAGAAGGAGTTGGAAAGAGGAGGAGGGGAAGAAAGCATGTAAATATGGTACTCATATAGAAAATTCTCAAAAAATAAATGTGAGAATAAAAACAAATACACATATCTAACCCAGTCTGGGTTCAGTGTCAAAACATAGTGCTCACCTCAGGGCCAGCTTCTCAATGTAGCATTTTCTTAGAACCACACGTAGTCTGCTCTGATCTCATTTCTGTATGTGGGCCAGCACTTGTCGAGTCCACCTCCACCCAAAACACTATCCAAGGAGAGGAAGATATTTGGCCTTTTGGCTCAAAATGCTTTTTCTGTGTGCTTTGAAAAGTTGTATTTGTAATGTTTTTCTCTTCCAAGGAATCCCTTCATGAAATTCTGTCTTGTGCCTGGATTTATCTTTTCAGTTTGTATCCTTTTGGTCTCAACTGAATGTACCTTTTGGTACATCCCGCTGAATGCCACCAAAGCACATTGCTGCTACAGCTGACCCTTGGTCTACCTGCCTGTCGCAGGGATGTCTGAAAGAAGCCTTCCTGTGGCTTACATGTGGTGAGTGACATCATCCTAGGGGTACCGATACCTTCAGCGTTAGTAGAATTTGACTTGTGTCTTCTAGTGTTCAGACCTCCTACAGTGTTCTTATTTCCAGCCTGAGAGACATCCAGACCCCATTTAGCAGCAATAATGATCAACAGTCTTGGAGCCTTCATCCCATATTTCAGTTCTGACCACCTTCTCCCATTACCTATGCCAGAGGTTGCTGGCAACCCACCAGCCGTATCAGCCCACAGATGGGCTTTGTTTGGCCCTGATCAGGCTTAACATTTTTTTTTGAGTAGTTGCCAGTGCTTAAAAATAATGAGATTTATATGAAAAAGTGAAATTTTCATTTATCTTGAGAAATTGGAAGACTTGGCTAAACCAGGTGTGATGTTCACATTGCAATAGTCAGCGGGGATGGGGTAACAGCTGGATCCTCTGACAGGCACTCTGCACTTCTCCGCAGCCCACCCACATCTTCCATGTTCTGTCACCATCCCAACAAGCTAAGAACCAACTCCCTCCACATTTCAATGAAACACGTATGGCTTCTACTTTTATTGGTCCTTCTCACATCATCCTTTCCAGAATTATCCCATGGTTCAGTGATCATAACAAACTACTGGGGATAGTGAGCACAATGTAGTTTTGGAATTAGGCCTTAGAGTAAAATAATAATAATAATAATAATAATAATAATAATAATGATAATTTTTCCTAACATCCAGAAAAGAACAAGAGACAAATTACATACAGAAAAGTGATCAATTTCTCATGTCTTCTCAAAATGAAGTTCTGAATCGATTCTTGAGCTGTTCACTTTAATGCAATCTGAGCAACCACTAGACATATAGTAATCTCTCTGTGGCCTACCCTCTCTCTTTTCTATCAAGACTTTCTTAAGCAGGTTGTCTAGGAAGACAGACCAGGCAGAGAGACTGTGAATGGGAAGGTATTGAGGCCACACTCACCACACTGCTTATAACCTGATGCCAAAGTTCCTGTTGATTGTTGGGCTATTTTCAGCTGCCTGCCTAAAGGAGGAGTTCTCCAGTATCCCATTAGAGCTGATGAACAGTCCACTCAGCATGTGTAAATACATAAAGGATTTATTTCTTCCAGTCACTGCCTTCAACCATGCCTAATCCATTCTTCATTTCTTGTCACTTAATACCATCTGGGATAGATCCCATAAATTTCCAGTCACTTTGAGCCACTAAAACCTATTACACTTACTTTAAAGCATTAATCTCAATTTTGATTTTAATCCTTCCCCTCCCTTGGGATCTCTCTTGTGTGGTCTACATACAAGTCTCCCAGTGGGCTCTGTAGGACCCTCTACTCTGTGGCTGTCTGTCCAGGAGACCCATCTGTAAACTATACTGCTTCTACTTCTTTCATAATCATACTCTGGTGACACAAACCTATAGCTTTGTATTACCAGAATTTTCTGTTTGGCGCTATCATGGCCATGGGCAGGACAAAAAATTTGGATGCTGCTTACTTTTTGCCATACCTACTTGGCCCTGAGCCAGCTCACTTGTCTTTGCCGTGAGTGACAGTAGGGTTGATCTCTCTCTGTCCCATTTTCTGCCATCTCCTCTCCCATCCCCATCTCTCTTTTATGGCATTGATTTCACACACCTGTAGATAAGCGCTCAATCACTGAAATATAGTCCCAGCCTTCTTTTTATTTTTTTGAGACCGGTGTCCCAAAGCTGCCTAGGTTAGTTTGAAATGCACTCTGCACTCTGGCTAGACCTTGAACTTGTGACCTTCTGCCTCAGCCTCCTCAGAAGCTTGGATTACAGGCCTGTATCACAGGTCTAGCCTTGTTGACTCTCTTTGGCTGGTTTCTTCCCAATCCAGCAGAACATGTGCAAGTCAGGTAATGGGGTTCACACTGGCGCCAGGGAACCCATCTTCCTTTAGAGCAAGAGTCTGCAGGCCCCCGCCCAGGCTCTGAGCAGTTCCTTTGCACCTTCTTGGTATTTGTCTTGGTGGAGGAGTACCTTCCTCTCTCATTTCTGATGGGAAACCTTACAGTTTTCTCAATGATAAGGAGTTCACTGAGCCCCACCCTTTCCTCTCCTCAGTACTCTTGGTTCATAGAGACTAGAACATGGGTGGCTTGAGTTCTTCAGCCTTTATGCATATCCAGAGACTGATCTGATCCTTGACTGCTCTCTTCTAAGTGCCAAGTCTGAGACGGCACCGCCAAATATCCTCATCAAGTGCTCTACTTGAGTTTAGTGAATCAGCTGGGGGACTTCTCATTAGGAGGGACAGAGAATCCAACGAAAATGGTTCTTATAGTAAAGAAGTATGTTGCCTTACCTACCTTATAAGTTAAGCAGTACGACCTACTTCATGTCCCACTGTTTCCTAGCTCCCCAGACCCCATACTTCCACTCTTCCTCTAGATGAAAAGAGAGTTGATCAGAGTCACTGGGCTTTTGTGGAAGCCCCAAAAGACTCATACCATCAAAGACAAGCTATCCCACTGTTCATATAAATACCCTGGAATGTAACCTGGCTTTTATACATATTGCTGACCACAGTGCTGTACTCCAGGATAAATTTTGCTACTCCATGAGTGATTTGAAGTTTGGAAATAGCTTTCTTCCATTCCTCCCCCACTTCCCATGACATCCATCAAAGGAGGTCCTACGTTTTGCGCATCCAACCATGCCCAAACCTATTTTACTAGATATATACAAATCTAAGTAGTGAACTTGTCGATATCATCAACCTTGGCAGTGGGTGTTGAGCATATAGGAACAAGGAATAAGAGTAATAAGATTGAACATATAGGAATATGAACAATTTATTACTTGGAATAAGGTTGACCTTGATTCAAATCCTTGCTCAGAGCAAGGAACCCCTAGCAAGTACTTAGTTTCTCAGAGACTCGCTTTTCCCAGTATTCTTATGCAACACCTAGAATAACCAGGCACTAAGTAATTACCATTTCTATTACTAGGTACTTCCACCCTTCCTTAGAGAGAAATACTATGGATATAAACACTCTAAATACAAAGAAAGCTCCTCTATTTCATAGAAATGGCCAGTTTGATAGTGTTATCTTATACAATAAGCTTGTTTTCTTGCCATATCTTCCGTTTCTCTTTGGAGACAGCAAATGGAGGGTAATGTAAGGGCCGGAAGGTGGAGGAGACCTAGACGTATGCATTGTCTTAAGTAACGTTGTATATATGTGTTCATATGCAGATATGTATTTTCATATATGACTCCATGTCTTTATGTGTTCGTGTTGGTCACTAAGACACTCAAATTAGGACCAAGGCAGTAGGCATTCACAATTTCCAAGAGCAATATGTGATACTTTGGTGGTTCTACAAATTTGGGATGCCTGCGAATTTAACACCATTTCAACACACAAAAGGAGCTACTCAGCACACTTTTGTTTTGATGTTTAAGGTAATAGAATATTTGGCCAATTTTTTATTTTAGCAAGTTATAATATTGGTGAGAATGTTAATTCTTTTTCTAAAATGCATCTTTAACACTTATTTTTCATGCTAGGTCTCATAGCAGAAGCCAGCTGGCCTGGAACTCACTATGTAGCCAACACTGAGTTCAAATTTCTAGTTTTCCTGCCTCAGCCACTCTGCTGTTGGTATTACAGTTATGCACCATCGTGGTCTGCTTAACATTTCCTTTTAAGTGAGATAATGGCATATTTAAATTTCAATTTCAGTGACCCGAAATGTTTCTTTGAAGGAGACAGTACTAGCAAAGCTAATTTTCGTAAGTAACGTGTGTGCATTGAACACTTTTTTTGCATTACTACATAAACACGGTAACAACATATTTCAGATTAGTATTCTGAGGATAAACTATCACTAGCTCCCTCTTGTGGAACTGACTATTTTAACTGTTGGAGAAGAAAATGTATAAAACAGTATTACAGCTGTCTCTTTTTCCAGACACTTAATGGCTTCAAATTAATTGTATAGGGTTTTTTCATATACACAATATAGAATAGGGAATTAGAAATATAGAAAAGGGTATTAGCATAGCAGAATGAATGAATATACTGATTTCCACTCTATGGGATTTTTTTTTGGCTTTAGCTGGTATAATTCGACTGTCCTAATTTGAACTGGACCTTATTTAATTAAGTATATTTATATTTCATCACAAAATATTGACCAGATTAAGTTCATTGCAATGGAAATGAAATGCCCTATGAATCCTGTGGTATAAATCCTATGGGGTCTTCGTCTATTGTTCTCCTGCAGCATCTGGCCTGATCCCCCTCCCCCCAGGGAACGGTTCCCACCCAGGTCTGAAGGAGTTCTCAACAAACGGGCAGTCCTCTGGGAATATCAGCAACCACATCTTCCTTCAGCTTCTGGGCATATAAAAGATAGTCCTACTTGCTCAGAACTGAGTGTAATACTCGGACTGTAGACTTGTCAGGCATTCAAGAGACTTGATTGGAGGGTGGTCAGATGCTCAATTGGCACTTGGGAAAGCATATTCAAGTTCCGTCAGTTATTTGGATCTGATATCTTTCCTGTTTCAGTTCATTCCAACGCTCCGCTATCCAACCCAGCATGTAGCCTCTGAGTGAACGTATTATTTCCATTGCTGTTTTTTTAGTCCTAACATGATTAAGATATTTCTGCACATTTCTCTATAATTATTCTTTTAAGAAAACCTCTGGAATCTTGAAAGGGGTAGTTCTAGTGTACACTGACAGCCGATGGACTATGGTAGTGATGACCCTTTCATCATTATTTTGTAAGTGAAGTGGATGTATTTAATTGGGGACTATATTGGGTATTTCTAGCAGAAAATTTTCAGGTATGATGAAGGGTGGCATTCAATGTGGACTGAGCAAAGGGTGATATAGAAGGCAGAAGTACCCGTGTCCTAGGGTATAGTGAAGCACCCGGGGGCTAAGGGTAAGTGTGGCACTTGCACAAATGGACCTTTGTTCTGTGTTTTGCTAGATAAAAGGCCCTGAGTGTTTGTGTCTCCTTTCACTTATAAAGTAAAAGTGATTACCTCACCAGGCTTTTGTGAAAATTAAATATTACTAAATATTGGCTGCACAGAGCATGGATCCTGACTTAAAAGTGACTCTTTCTCAGAAAGCAGAGGAACAATATAAAAAGTGGGGTCATGGCAGGAAGTCTTGCTGTCTAAGACGTTAATAAGCAGGGATGGCAGATGACACTAAATAAAAATTTCTTGGGTATGATTATACTGTGTCCATTCATTTTCTGATAGTATATTACCTTGTGAATCAAGAAGCGATATCTCAATATTCCACACTATTTTGAAAAATTCTGATCAGGACTTACTGTTTGCAGCACTCATTTCTCAAATTTGGATTGGCTCTGTGGAAAATCCTTAACTGACCTGGAACTTACAACTGTATAAAAGAACGATGTGCCATGTACCCCTCTCCTTTGTTCTGGGGGCAGTTTTGAACGACCTTAGCAAGACCTTTCAGGAAAACTCAGCTCCCAGTCGTCACGGAGTGGGGGAGGACTTTAAGCAATCTTAAGGGTTAACTACCTTTAAGTAATCCTGATGGTTAAGACTTAGTTAATTACTAAATAGTTTAAAGTCAATTACGGAGTTAGTCAGGCCTACAAATGGATGCTCTCAGTTTATGCTGGAGACTCATGTATGAAGATCTAGTAGCATTCGAAAGATGCCGAACTAAAGTCAAATTTTGGAGGCTAGTGTTTATAATTGTTAATTGAAGTGGCGCCATCATGTGGTGCGAGTAGAAACAGCATGCGTTCAGCAGGCCAGTACTGCAGACAGCAATTTCTTTTCAGTTTTTAATATATTGCTTTTGATAACTTGGTTAATTCATAGTTCAAGTAAATTAATTATTTTTTTACTTTAAATTTTTTAAAAAAGAAACAAACTATCTTTTTTCATTTTACATACCAATCCCAGTTCCCACTCCCTCCTCTCCTCCCATTCACTCCCCTTCCCCATACCCCATCCACTCCTCAGAGAAGGTAAGGCACATTGCTTTGGGAAAGGTCCAAACACCTTCCTACTGTATCTAGGCTGAGCAAAGTATCCTTCCAAAGAAAATGGGTTCCCAAAAAGCCAGTAGAAGCAGTGGGGATAAATCCTGGTGCCACTGCCAGTGTCCCTGCAGTCTACCCCAGCCATGCAACTGTCACCCACATTCAGAGGGACTAGTTTGGTCCTATGTTGGGTCCTTCCCTGTCCAACTGAAGTTGGTGAACTCTTATTAGCTCAGGTAAACTGTTTCAGTGGGTGTCCCCATCATGGCCTTGACCTCTTTGCTCATATTCTCACTCCTCCCACTCTTCAACTGGACTTTGGGAGCTCAGCCCAGTGCTCCGCTGTGGGTCTCTGACTCTTTTCCATCAGTTGCTGGATGAAAGTTCTACGGTGACAGTTAAGATATTCATCAGTCTGACTACTGGGCAAGGCCCGTTCAAGCGCCCTCTCCACTATTGCTTAGGGTCTTAGCTGAGACCATCTCTGGATTCCTGGGAATTTCTCTAGTGTCAGATTTCTTGCTAGCCCCATAATATCAAAATATCCCTTTCGCTGTTCTCCATCTCTGTCCTTCCCCCATCTCATCCATCCAGTTTCCTCTAGTTCTCCTTCCTCCTGCCCTCTGCTTTCCCTTCTCATCCCCACCCCACACTCCCAATTTTCTCAGGAGATCTTGTCTATTTTCCCTTCCCCGGAGCATTTATGTATGTTTCTCTTAGGGTTCTCCTTGTTACTTAGCTTCTCTTGGATCATGGGTTATAGGCTCCTTATCCTTTGCTTTACAGTTAGTATTCACCTATGAGTGGGTACATACCGTGCTCATCTTTCTGTGTCTGGGTTACCTCACTCAGGATGGTTTCTTCTAGCTCCATCCATTTGCATGCAAATTTCAAGATGTCATTGTTTTTATTTCCCACTGAGTAGTACTCCAGTGTGTAAATGTACCACATTTTCTTTATCCATTCTTCAGTTGAGGGGCATCTAGGTTGTTTCCAGGTTCTGGCTATTACAAATAATGCTATAAACATAGTTGAACATGTCCTTGTAGTATGTTTGAGCATCCTTTGAGTATATGCCCAACAGTGGTATTGCTGGATATTGAGGTAGGTTGATTCCCAGTTTTCTGAGAAAATGCCATACTGATTTCCAGTGTAGTTGTACATGTTTATATTCCCATCAGGATTGGAGGAGTGTTCTTCTTACTCCACATCCTCTCCAGCATAAGCTATCATTGGTGGTTTTTATCGTAGCCATTCTGACAGGTATAAGATGGCATGTCAGAGTCATTTTGATTTACATTTCCCTGATGGCTAAGGATGTTGAACATTTGCTTAAGTGTCTTTCAGCCATTTGAAATTCTTTAGTTGATAATTCTCTGTTTAGATCTGTACCCCATTTTTAAATTTATTTTATTTAATTCATTTGATATTTTGATGTCTAATTGTTTGAGTTTTTATATATTTTGGAGATCAGTTCTCTGTCTGATGTGGGGTTGGTAGGGTCTTTTTCTATTTAGTAGGCTCCTTTTTGTCTTATTGACTGTCTCCTTTGCTTTACAGAGCTTCTCAATTTCAGGAAGTCCCACTTATTTATTGTTTCTATTAGTGTCTGTGCTACTGGGGTTGTATTTAGGAAGTGGTCTCCTGTGCCCATGTGTTCAGCACTACCTCTCACTTTCTCTTCTATCAGATTCAGTGTGGTTGGATTTTTATGGAGGTCTTTACCCCATTTCAACTTGAGTTTTGTGCATGGCAATAGATATGGATCTATTTGCATTCTTCTGCATGCTGACATCTAGTTATGCCAGCACCATTTGTTGAAGATGCTTTCCTTTTTCCGTTGTATAATTTTAGCTTCTTTGACCAAAATCAGGTGTTCATAGGTGTGTGGTCTTCGATTCCATTCCATTGGTCAACCTCCCTGTTTTTACTTCAATACTAAGCTATTTTCAAACACTGTAGCTCTGTAATAGAGTTTGATGTCAGGGATGGTGATGCCTCCAGAAGTTCCTTTATTGTACAGGATTCTTTTGACTATCCTAGGCTTTTCGTTTTCCCATATGAAGCTGAGTATTGTTTTTTCAAGGTCTGTGAAGAACTGTGTTGGGATTTTGATGGGGATTGCATTGAATGAGTAGATTGCTTTTGGCAGGATTGCCTTTTTTATTATGTTGATCCTACTTATCCAAGAGCATGGAAGATCTTTCCATTTTCTGACATCTTCTGCAATTTGTTTCTTCAAAGACTTAGAGTTCTTGTCAAACAGGTCTTTCACTTCTTTGGTTAGTGTTACTCCAAGATATTTTGTGTTATTTGTGACTATCATGAATGGTGATGGTTCTCTGATTTCTTTCTCAGCTTCTTTATCATTTGTATATAGGAGGGCTACTGATTTTTTTAAAGTTGATCTTGTATCCTGCCACATTACTGAAGGTGTTTATCAATTGTAGGAGTTCCATGGTAGAATTCCTGGGGTCACTTATGTATACTATCATATCATCTACAAATAGCAAAAGTTTGACTTCTTCCTTTCCAATTTGTGTCGCCTTTATTTCCTTTTGTTGTCTTATTGCTCTATCTAGAACTTCAAGAACTATGAGAGTGAACAGCCTTCTCTTGTTCCTGATTTTATTGGAATTGCCTTGAGTTTCTCTTCATTTAATTTGATGTTGGCTGTTGGCTTGCTGTATATTGCTTTTTATTATGTTTAGATATGTTCCTTGTATCCCCGATCTCTCCAAGACCTTTATCATGAAGGGATGTTGGATCTCTCCAAATGCTTTTTCAGCATCTAATGAAATGATCATCTGGTTTTTTTTTTCAGTTTATTTATATAGTGGATTACATTGATAGATTTTTGTATGTTGAACCATCCCTGCATCTCTGGATTGAAGCTGACTTGATCATGGTGGATGATTTATTTGATGTGTTCTTGGATTTGATTTGCCAGTATTTTATTGAGTACTTTTTCATCAATGTTCTTGAAGGAGATTGGTCTGTAATTCTCTTTCTTGGTTGAGTCTTTATGTGGTTTTGGTATCAGGGCAATGTAGCTTCATAGAAAGAGTTTGGCAATGTTCCTTCTGTTTCTATTAGGTGGAACAATTTGAGACGTATAGGTAATAGGTCATCTCTGAAGTTCTGCTAAAATTCTGCGCTCAAATCATCAGGCCCTGGGCTTTTTTTTTTTTCCTTGTGAGGGTTTTGATGACAGCTTCTATTTCTTTGTAGGTTATGTCTATTTAAATTGTTCATGTGGTCTTGATTTAATTTTGGTATGTGGTATTCAGAAAACTGTCCATTTCTTTTACATTTTCCAATTTTGTGGACTACAGGTTTTGTAATATAACCTGTATTCCAGATTCTCTGGATTTCTGCAGTGTCTGTTGTTATGCCTCCCTTTTCATTTCTGATTCTGCTAATTTGGGTGTTCTCTGCCTTCTGATTAGTTTGGATAAGGGTTTGTTTATCTTGTTGATTTTCTCAAAGAACCAGCTCTTTGTTTCATTGAATCTTTGTATTGTTTTCTTGTTTCTATTTTATTGATTTTGGTCCTCAATTTGATTATTTTCTGTCATCTATTTCTCCTGGGTGAGTCTACTTCTTTTTGTTCTAGAACTTTCAGGTGTGGTGTTCAGTTGTTAGTGTGGGATTTCTCCACTTTCATTATGTAGGTATTTAATGCTATGAACTTTCCTCTTAACACTGCTTTCATAGTGTCCCATAGGTTTGGGTATGCTGTGCCTTCATTTTCATTGAATTCTAGGAAGTCTTTAATTTCTTTCTTTATTTCTTCCTTGACCCAGTGTGGAGGCCCAAAAATGTGAGACTATTCCCACATTGACCAAAGGTCAGAGAGTTGGAACTTACCTCTATTGCTTTAAGGTTATTATATTTCTACCTGAAACAAAAGTCCCACCTAGATTTAGATTAGAGAATTCTGCTCTCTCAAGGCTGTCAGCAGGTGTGGCTGTAGTACAGGAAAAGAGAAGTAGATATGTTTCTACCTCAAACAAAAGTCTAAGGATCCAACTAAGGTTCTAGTTCCTTTAAAGAGATAGCATTGGATTATACCCAGGGAGTGGATGACCTACAGAATGTTTTGGTCTAGGGTGTGAGCATGACTTGTTTTGTTCTAGCAACTATGTTCTAGTTAACTATGGATGTAGCCTATGACCTTCAATTGCTATGTTCATTTCCTTGTATAATATTAATGCAGTTTTTTGTCTTACTCCTGCCTTTTAGGGTCAGGGGTATTTTAAGCCATTGGAAATTAAATGCGGGTGTGTTGGGCCCTTAAGCCCATTTATCAAGGAGGGGTCACCCCAAGAGACCATTCTCATATCATAGTTGATGCAAAAGCAAGAGGAATTTTTTATTTACTGCCACGACAGGGCCCTTCAGCCTTGGGAGGCAAAGGACAGCAAATGGTTGTTACAGGCTTCTTTTAAAGGAAAAACCAGCAGAATCAAGGGGGAGTGCAGAATCAAAAGGGCAAGTCCAGGAATCATTTGTCAGCTATTTTGACTAGCTCGTTTAATGGTCAGCTAACTATAATTGATCAATGCTATGGCAGTTGCTGGCTTGGTTGAGCAAGGAGAAACCCAACCAGGCCATCTGCAGGTCGTTTTGCCCCAGTTCCAGGGCCTGGGTCTATTGAAGAAAAACTACAAAGGGGATGGAAAGTACCCAAAGCTCCAGTGCATGCATGGGTGATAATCAGGTTCCTGGTTCCTAGGAAGGGGGGCAGTAATGTTGAGGTGCCCCAGAGTCTTTCGGGTGAATTTCAGTATTTACTGGAACTCCCTCCCGGTACTATCCTATATTTTTATGTCTTATTTTCACATCTCCATATTCTTTACTAATACTTCTAAATCCCAACACTCCTACCCTGGTGAGTGATAATTTTGTCGAGACTTATCCCCAACAACCCAGGGGTGATTTAACTGAGCACTGTTCATTTTCCATGCATTTGCACATTTTCTGCAATTAGTGTTGTTGAATTCTAACTTAAGCCATGGTGATCTGATAAGATAAGGAGGTTATTCCATTTTTTTTTTTATCTGTTGAGGTTTGCTTTGTTACTGAGAATGTGGTCAGTTTTAGAGAAGGTTCCATGTGGTGCTGAGAAGAAGGTATATTTTATATTTGGGTGAAATGTTCTATAGATGGCTGTTAAGCCCATTTGAGTCATGACATCTGCTAGTTCTCTTATTTCTCTGTTAAGTTTCTGTCTGGTTGACTTGTCTATTGGGAAGAGTGGGGTGTTGAAGTCTCCTGCTATTAGTGTGTGGGATTTGATGTGTGATTTAAGCTTTAGTAATGTTTCTTTTACATATGTGGGTGCTTTTGCATTTGGGGCATAGATGTTCAGGATTGAGACTTCATCTTGATGGATTTTTTTTTATGTGATGAATATGAAGTGTCCTTCTCCATCTCTTTTGATTGATTTTAGTTTGAAGTCTATTTTGTTAGATATTAGGATAGCTACTCCCATATTTCTTAGGTCTGTGTAATTGGAAAATCTTTTCCCATCCCTTTACTCTGAGGTAATGTTGATCTTTGAGGTTGAGGTGTGTTTCTGGTATGCAGCAGAGTGTTGAATCCTGCTTTCATATCCATTCTGTTAGCATGTGTCTTTTTATGGGCAAATTGAGTCCATTGACATTAAGAGATATTAATGACCAATGATTGTTAATTCCTATTATTTTTTGGTGGTAATGTTTGTGTGTTTCCCCTCTTTGGGGTTTTCTGCTGTGAGGTTATCTGTTGCCTTTTTTTGTGGGTGCAGTTAATTTCCATGGGTTGGAGTTTTCTTTCTAGTACTTTCTATAAGGCTGGGTTTGTCAATATGTAGTGTTTAAATCTTGTTTTGTCATAGAATATCTTATTTTCTCCATCTATGGTGACTGAAAACTTTTCTGGGTATAGTAGTCTGGGCTTGCACCCATGGTCTCTTAGTATCTGCAGTACATCTGCCCAGGACCTTCTGGCTTTCATGGTTTCCATTGAGAAGTCGGGTGTAATTCTCATAGGTCTGCCCTTATATGTTACTTGGCCTTTTGCATCTCTTAATAGTCTTTCTTTATTTTGTATGTTTTGCATTTTGATTATTACATGGTGAGGGAACTTTTTTGGGGTTCTATCTGTAAGCTTCTTGTACCTTCATAGGGCTAGCCTTCTTTAGATTGGGAAAGTTTTCTTCTATGATTTTGTTGAATATATTTTCTGTGCCTTTGAGTTGAATTTCTTCTCCTTCTATTCCTATTATTCTTAGATTTGGTCTTTTCATTGTGTCCCAGATTTCTTGGATGTTTTTTGTTAAGAATTTGTTAGATTTAATGTTTTCTTTGACTGATGAATCTATTTCCTCTATAGCATCTTCAACATTTGAGATTCTCTCTTCCATCTCTTCTATTGGTTATGCTTGCATCTGTAGTTCCTGTTTACCAGATTTTCCATTTCCCAAATTCCTCAGTTTATGTTTTCTCTAATTCCTCAACTTCAGTTTTCAAGTCTTGAACTGATTTCTTCACCTGTTTGTCTGCTTTTTCTTGAGTTTCTTTAAGAGTTTTGTTGATTTCTTCTAGTTTTTTGTTTGCCTTTTCCTCAATTTCCTTAAGGGAAATTTTTATTTCCTCTTTAAGGGCCTCTATCATCTTCATAAGATTATATTTAAGATCATTTTCCTCTGCTTCTTCTAGGTTGGAATGATTAGGTTTTCCTGTTGTATCACCACTGGATTCTGGCATTACCAAGTTGCTTTGTAGGTTGTTGAATGAATTTTTGCATTGGTACCTACCCATCTCTTCCTCCAATTGGTGCTTGGCAGTGTCTTTGACTCCTGGTTCAATCCTTGCAGTTGCTGTTTGTATCTTAGGGAGCTGCTCTTAGTCTACTCTTTGCAGTCACTGTCTGTGTCTCAGGGAGCCGCTGAGGTTTCTCTTGGCCCACTCTTTTGGTCCGCTGTGTGCAGCTACAACCTCTTGGTCAGCTGTGTGCAGTTGCAGCCTGTGGTTCAGCATTCCTCTGAGATCATAGGGGATGAATGGGTGGGTTTGGGTGCAGAGTGGGCCTTGAAGCTTACAAGGTCTGATCGAAGGGGGCGGTGGTGTTGGAGCAACCTACCTGCAGGAAACATAATTCAAGTAAATTAATCTTAACTTCAATTGTTTCAAATATTAAACAAAATGAGCCCTAATAGTGGGCAACTTCAAATATGTACATAGTTATTCAACTGCGTATAAAAGGCAGTATATCTAAAATGAACTCCCAAAACTAAGTCATTAAGCATCATAGTTTAAAGGTATTTATATTGCTTTGATTTGTTTAGACCTCTTTGCAGTAATTTAATTTGATTTTTTCTTCTGTTGTTTTGTTTTTTCTTTAAAATTTCAATCAAAAGATAATTACATCATTTGATCCCTCTTTTTTCTCCCTCAAATGACCCTCCCATTGCCTGCCAACTCCCTTTCAAATTCATGGCCTTTTTTCCTTTGGTTATTATTGTTGCATGTATACATATGTTGCATAGATATGTAAATACAGCCTGCTGAGTCTATGTAGTATTGAAGCACACAGAGTGTGTAGTATTGTTTCTGTGATGTCGCATTATTGTGTTAGTGTATTGTTCTGTAGCTTTGTTTCTATGATGTAGTATTGTATCACAGAAAGTCACACCTAGTCACAGAACAAGTAAGTATTCATGGGGTGTCCCAACAGATAGCATCTACTACACAACTTCTGCACCTAAGGCTAAGGGAGCATCACTGAAGAAGGGGTGAAAAGGTTGTAAAAAGCCAGAGGACCAGGAAGTCTGCTGTGAAATTGTATCTTCTAGAGAAGGCATGGAAGTTATACCCATACTACTGCAAAGGTATGGCTACTTAAACAAGATCCAAACAATGACACTAACAGACATGATAATATGGAAGGTGGAGACCTCAAGTGACCCCAGCACAGATAAAGAATCACAGCAAACTGAAAACTCAAACTGAAAACTGTGGAGAGAGGGAGAATTAGGATTTTTCAGGATGTGCCCTCCTAATTGATTATTCAATACCAAGTGGCTAGCCTTGAAAAAAAAACATATATATATACATATATATATATGTCATATAAAGAATTAACCAACAATAAACATATAAATATGGTGTTCTGTGGTCTACATGGTAGATTGATATTCTAATTCAAACAGCAATGAAGAAATTTAAACAGCATACACATAGAGTGAGGGAGGAGGAGGAGGAAGGGAAGGAGGGAGGTGAGAAAGAAACAGAGAGAGTGAGAGAGAGAATGGATATGAATAGGAAACTTAGTAGATAAAACATCAGTGAAACCCTGGATGGGGCATGAAACACTGGAGGAATGGAATATAATGTGTTGTGGCACAGTTTTGAGTATTTAAAGAGACAGATACAACTGATGAGGTTTTAATTAAGCCTCAGAAACCTGAAACTACAGATAAATGTGCTACTGTGTGGAATTAATGTAGTACTAGCTGGGCAGTGGTGGTACACGCATTTAATCCTGGCACTCTGGAGGCAGAGGTAGGCATATCTCTTTGAGTTTGAGGCCATCCTGGTCTACAAGAGCTAGTTCCAGGACAGACTCCAAAGCTACAGAGAAATCTTGTCTCAAAAAAACCAAAAGAATGTAGCACCATCAACCATGGAGAAGTCTAGCTGGTGCCTAACTAGCAGTTTTACCACTATCAACTAAACTAGTGCTCCTGGTACTAGAAGGTACTCTGCATGCTACAGGAAAAAGACAATCTACCATCTACAAACTCTGACCTGTCTGTAAGGTGTATTGGCGTAATAGTGACACAAATGTTATAGGAATAACCAACCACTGTCATGTTGGACTTAAGACCCACTCCATGAGATGAGACTTATACCTGGCACTGCTAAAGTGGCCAAGAACTTGAAGCTATATAGGACATGAGCCTAGGTAAAAACTTAATACTATTATTTTGCTAAAAGAGCATAGCAATAAAATGACTCCTATTTACATACTGTCATCTTGTAGATCAATGCCTTGTTCAGACACCATTAGAGAAGCTTCTTGTAGTTGATTGGAGCTACCACAGAACCCATAAAGGGACAAAGAGAGTGAGAGACTTTGGAGCACTCAGTCCTAAATACAATACCTTCATCTAAGCTTTCCACTCAGGCTCAGAGATTTATGTGGAGGAGGAGGCTGAAAGATTGTAAGAGTCAGAGGCAATGGGTAAATCCAAGGAAACAGTATCTTCCAGACCAACGGGACTGATGCACATATGAACTCAAAAAGACTGTGGCAGAATGCACAAAGCCCGCACAGGTTCAAGCCAGATGGAGTCCTAGCACTGAAAGGGAGAAGTAGACACAGGCTTCCTCATCTAACCAAGAAGCTATATGCAACTGATGCTCAGTGGCAAAGAAAAAAATCAGTTTCTTCCAATAAAGTCTGACTGAGTATATTAACCACACTTTAGTCCAGGAGTAGTTGACCAACACAAAATGAACTCAGTGGTAATTTGGAGGCCTTTTTTCCCATTTAACTCTGGGCAACTTTTTGGTCTTTGGTTTGTTTATTTTGATTTCCATTTTTGTATGTTTTGATGGGGTATTTCTTTGTGTATGTGTCTTATTTCTATTTGTTTTTGCTTTAAAGAGAGAAAAAAAGAACATAAAGTTGAGTTTGTACAGAAGTAGGGATGATCTGGGAGAGGACTGGGGCAAAGAAAATCATCATCAAAACACACTGTCTTAATTTTTTTTGAGAGAGAAGAGAGTGAGTTTCAAATCCTTAAGCCAGGATCAGGATCTGTGTGTCTCCTGCTGCTTGTCAGTCCAGATGTAGAACTCCAAGCTACCTCTCCAGCACCATGTCTGCCTATGGGCTGCCTTTCTTCCCACCATGCTGATGACAAACTCAACCT
Source organism: Ondatra zibethicus (assembly GCA_004026605.1). Classification (NCBI taxonomy): domain Eukaryota; kingdom Metazoa; phylum Chordata; class Mammalia; order Rodentia; family Cricetidae; genus Ondatra; species Ondatra zibethicus. The sequence continues at coordinate 64,071 of PVIU01007388.1, forward strand.
CTGCATCAGTAAGCCAGCCCCAATTGACTGTTTTCCTGTATAAGAGTTGCGATGGCCATTATGTCTATTCAAATCAACAAAACACTGACCAAGACATCACCTATGGGTTTCAACTTATGGAGCAGGATTTAACTTGAATCAGAAATTTCTAGATGTCATTGTTTTGTTTTGTTTAGCCACTGAGTAGTACTCCATTGTGGTGTAAATGTACCACATTTTCTTTATCTGTTTTTCAGTTGCATCTAGGTTGTTTCCTAGTTCTGGCTATTACAAATATTGGTTCTTTGAACACAGTTGAGTAAACGTATTTGTAGTATGATTGAGCATCCTTTGGGTATATGCCCAACAGTGGTATTGCCGGGTCTTGAGGTAAGTGGATTCCCAATTTTCTGAGAAACTCACCATATTGATTTTTTAAAGTGGAAGTACAAGTTTGCACTCCCACCAGCAATGGAGGAGTGTTTCCCTTATTCTGCATCCTCTCCAGCTAAAGCTATCATTGGTGTTTTTGATCTTAGTCATTATAACTGGTATGGTATCTCAGAGTCATTTTGATTTGCATTTCTCTGATGACTAAGGATGCTGAGCAATTCCTTAATTATTTTTTGGCCATTTGAAATTTTTCTATAAAGAACTCTGTTTACATCTGTGCCCCACTTTTTAATTGGATTATTTGGTATTTTAGAATATAGTTTCTTGAGTTCTTTGTATAATTTGGAGATCAGCTCTCTGTCAGATGTGGGGTTGGTAAAGATCTTTTCCTATTCTGTAGGCTGAAATTTTTATCTCATTGACTATGCCCTTTGCCTCTCATAAGCTTCTCAGTTTCAGAAAGTTCCATTTATTTATTGTTTCTCTCAGTGTCTGTGCTACTGGGTTATATTTAGGAAGTGCCCATGTGTTCAACACTACTTCCCACTTTCTCTTCGGTCAGGTTCAGTGTGGTCAGATTTATATTGAGGTCTTTGATCCATTTGGACTTGAGTTTTGTACATGGGGATAGATATGGATCTATTTTCATTCTTCTACATGTTGACATCCAGTTATGCCAGCACCATTTGTTGAAGATGTGTTCTTTTTTCCATTGTATAATTTTAGTTTCTTTGTCAAAAATTGGATGTTCATAGGTGTGTAGAGTTATATCAGGGTCTTTGATTCCATTGGTCCACCTGTCTGTTTTTATGCCTACACAAGCTGTTTTCATTACTGTAGCTCTATAATAGAGCTTGATGTCAGGGATGGTGATGCTTCCAGAAGTTCCTTTATTGTACAGGATCATTTTGGCTGTCCTGGGTATAGAGGAATGTGTTAGTTGTAGTATTGCAGAGATATACTTAGAGCTGCAATAGGACAGCTCTGGAGTGGTAGGGCCAAAATAGGACAGCTCTGGACGCTGGATCCTCAATAGGACAGCTCAGCCCTGGAGAAAAGTTGTCCTGATTATCGGAAAGCCAGGCTAACTGAAGATGGGGTGCGGTGGGGAATGGTCTCATTGCAGGATATAGGTATCTTGCTCCTCTTCTGGAGAGCGGTTACAGCTGAGTTCTGCTCTGCTCCCTTAAGGGAACATCCTAGCAGAGCTATCTGCTTCTCCTGCCCAAGATGCTTCTCCTTTTGCTAACACTCTGCTAAAGGGAAGCCCCCTGCAGAAATGTAGCAATCTCCTCTGGTTCCAGCAAAAAGTTGTAACTTTTTTCTGCCTGGCCTTGCTCTGCTCCCCTTAAGGTGAATAGTAGCAAGATTCTTCTGTTCTGCTCTGCCTTGCTGAGGCCCCCTAGGGAGCATCTCAGCAAGGGGGAGCCTCTCAGCAAGGTTTTTCAGCTCAGTCCCCTAAGAGACATCCCAGCCAGGTTCTTCTAGTCTGAGCAGGTGAATGAAGGTCATCACCCAAGACCTTGAGTGATGATTTATTTGAGAATGATTTATTTGGGAAGGAGGAGTCCAGGAAAGTGGCTGCCTCTACCAGGGAGGGATTAACGGCAGCCTCTAACTGAGGGGCAGAAAGGCTTATATAGGGCTTCTTATGGGCAGAGTTTTCCCAGGGAAGGGGGGGTTGGTTAGTTTTCCCTGCTCAGGGATTGGTTAGTTTAGCCGGTCAGGGGGCAGAGATGGCTCTGATTTCCTGGCCAAACTACGTTTCTTTCACTGGTCCCTTTTAGCTTTTGGACTCTAATCTTAGGACCAGGGCATATTTCTTTCACTGACTCTGATTCTAGGGACAAAGTGTGTTTCTTTGACACTAGTTTCAGAGCTAGGGCACATGTCTTTAGTCCTGGGTTCAGGAATAAAGATGTTTCTCTCCCTGGCCCAGGTCTCAAATACAGATGTGTTTCTTTCTCTGATTCTGGGTTCAGGGTCAGGGTGCTCAGTGATTGGTTGGTTTCCTGCTCCAGTTGTCCCTTTTACCCTAAACTGTTTTTTTGTTTTGTTTTGTTTTGTTTTCCATATGAAGTTGATTATTGTTCTTTCAAGGTCTGTGAAGAGTTGTGTTGGGATTTTGATGGGGATTGCATTGAATCTGTAGATTTCTTTTGGTAAGATTGCCATTTTTACTATGTTGATCCTACCTATTGAAGAGTCTGGGAGATTTTTCCATTCTCTGATATCTTTTGCAATTTCTTTCTTCAGAGACTTAAAGTTCTTGTCAAATAGGTCTTTCACTTCTTTGGTTAGAGTTTCCCTCAAGATATTTTATGTTATTTGTGGCTATTGTAAAGGGTGATGTTTCTCTGATTTCTTTCTCAGCCTTTTTATCATTTGTATACATGAGGGCTACTGATTTTTTTTTTTTTTGAGTTGATGTTGTATCCTGCCACATCACTGAAGGTGTTCATCAACTGTAGGAGTTCCCTCTTAGAATTTTGGGGGTACTGATATATACTATCAAATCATCTGCAAATACTCAAAGTTTGACTTCTTCCTTTCCAATTTGTGTCCTCTTAACCTCCCTTTGTTGCCTTATTGCTCTAGTTAGAACTTCGAGTACTATGTTGAATAGATATGGAGAGAGTGGAGAGCCTTGTCTTGTTTCTGATTTCAGTGAAATAGCTTTGAGTTTCTTTCCATTTGATTTGATGTTGGCTGTTGGCTTGCTGTATATTGCTTTTATTATGTTTAGATACGTTCCTTGTATCCCTTGTTGTTCTTTTCTTTAACGGGGGTCCCTGAGACCACGCGGGCACGACTCCGAGACCAGCCATGTGGCTGCAGGTGGCAGGTGGCAGATGGCAGACGGGCTGGGGGAGGGCTGTCCCAGGCAGAGACAGCTGCCGGTCCCTGAGCCCCAGGCAGGGCGGGCGGGCAAGAGATGGACAGGCACACCATGTAGACATTTATTAGAAGAAAAGGAGAAGGGGAAAGGGGGAGAGAAGAGAAAAGAAAGAGAGAGAAAAGAGAGAGGGGAGAGAGAGGAGAGAAGCAGGTAGCTGCCTCTTGCGGGGTGGAACAGAGAGAGAGAGAGCGTGATTGATCTGATTGATTTTAGTTTGTAGTCTATTTTGTTAGATATTAAGATAGCTATACCTGCATGTTTCTTAGGTCTATTTGATTACAAAATCTTTTTCCAATCCTTTTCTCTGAGGTAATGTTGGTCTCTGAAGTCTAGTTGTGTTTCTTGTATGTAGCAGAATGTTGAATCCTGCTTTCATATCCATTCTGTTAGCATGTGTCTTTTTATGGGCAAATCGAGTCTGTTGACATTAAGAGATATTAATGACCAGTGATTGTTAATTCCTGTTATTTTCCAGTGGTTGTCTGTGTTTTCATGGGTGCAGCTAATTTCCTTGGGTGGTAGTTTTCTTTCTAGTACTTTCTGTAAGGCTGGGTTTGTCAATTTGTCATGTTTAAATCTGATTTTGTCATGGAATATCTTATTTTCTCCGTCTTTGGTAATTGAAAGCTTGTCTGGGTATAGTGGTCTTGTCTTGCATGTGTGGTCTCTTAGCACATTTGTCCAGGACCTTTTTGCTATCAGGGTTTCCATTAAGAAGTCGGGTGTGATTGTCATAGGTCTGCCTTTATATGTTACTTAGCCTTTTTCCTTTGCAGCTCTTAATATTCTTTCTTTATTCTTTATGTTTATTGTATTGATTATTATATGGTGAGGGAACTTTTTTTTTTTTTGGTCAAGTCTATTTGGTGTTCTGTACCTTCATAGGGATATCCTTCTTTAGGTTGGGAAAATTTTCTTCTACGGTTTTGTTGAATATTATTTTTCTGTGCCTTTGGGCTGGGGTTTTTCTCCTTCTATTCCTACTATTCTTAGGTTTGGTCTTTTCATAGTGTTCCAGATTTTCTGAATGTTTTGTGTTAAGAATTTCTTGGATTTAATGTTTTCTTTGACCGGTGTGTCTATTTCCTTTATTGTGTCTTCAACACCTGAGATTCTTTCTTCCATCTCTTGTATTTTGTTGATTATACTTGTATCTATAGTTCCTGTTCATTTACTCAGATTTTCCATTTCCAGAATTCCCTCAATTTGTGTTTTATTGCCTCTATTTCAATTTTCAAGTCTTGAACTGATTGAACTGTTTGCTTCATCTGTTTGTTTTTTCTTGGTTTTCTTTACTTTCTTTAAGGGGTTTATTAATTTCTTTCAATTTTTGTTTGTGTTTTCCTCCATTTCTTTTTTTTCATCTTTTTTTATTACTTAAAAAAAATACCAATCCAAATTCCCACTCCCTCCCCCCTTCCCCTCCTCCCAGTCCCTCCTTCTCCCCACCCCTCCAACCCTAGGGGAGTGCCATGCACCCTGCCCTGTGGAAAGTCCAAGGCCCTCCCTACTATATCTAGGTTGAGCAAGGTTTACATCCAAAGAGACTAGGATCCCATGAATCCAGTATATGCAGTAGAGACACATCCCAGTGTCACTATCAGTGACCCCTCAGTCTGCCCCAGCTGTGAACCCTCTTCAGAGGGGCTTGGTTGTTCACATGCTCGTTCACTCCCAGTCCAGTTGGAGTTGGTGAGTTCCCATTAGTTCAAGCAAACTGTCTCAGTGGATGACCCCCTCATGGTCTTGAATTCCTTGCTCATACTCTTACTCCTTCCACTCTTCAACTGGATCTTGGAAGCTCAGTCCAGTGCTCCAATGTGGGTCATTGCCTCTGTTCCCATCTGTTGTTGGATGAAGGTTCTATGGTGATATTTAAGATAATCATCAGTCTGACTACAGGGTAAGTTCAGTTCAGACACCCTCTCCTCTATTGCTTAGGGTCTCAGCTGGGTTCATCTCTGTGGGTTCTTGGGCATTTTTCTAGAGCCAGGTTCTTGCTAACTCCATAATGGCTCCCTCAATCAAGATATCTCTTTCCTTGCTCTCATATCTGTCCTTCCTCCATCTCGACCATCCCATTCCCTCAAGTTCTCCTCAATCCCCCTTCTGTCCACCCCCTCTACCTCCCACCCCCCTGCTCCCAAATTTTTGTCTGTTCCAATTTCCATGTGGGTCTATATATGTTTTTCTTTAGGTTCACCTTATTACTTAGTTTCTCTAGGATCCTGAACTATAGGATTGTTGCCATTTGTTTATGACTAGTATCCACTTATGAGTGAGTACATACCATATTCATTTTTTTGGGTCTGGGTTACCTCACTCAGGATAATGTTTTCTAATTCTGTCCATTTGCATGTGAAATTCAAGATGTCATTATTTTTTACTGCTGAGTAGTACTCTAAAGTGTAGATGTGCCACACTTTCTTGATCCATTCTTCAGTTGAGGGGTATCTAGGTTGTTTCCAGGTTCTGGCTATTACAAATAATGCTGCTATGAATATAGTTGAACAAATGCTCTTGTAGTATGATTGAGAGTCTTTTGGGTATATTCCCAAGGGTGGAATTGCTGGATCCTTAGGTAGGTTGATTCCCAGTTTTCTGAGAAACCGCCACACTGAATTCCAAAGTGGTTGAACAAGTTTGCATTCCCACCAGCAATGGATGAGAGTTCCCCTTGCTCTACAACCTCTCCAGCATAAGCTATCATTAGTGTTTTTGATCTTAGCCATTCTGACAGGTGTAAGATGGTATCTCAAAGTTGTTTTGATTTGCATTTCCCTGATAGCTAAGGAAGAACATGTCCTTAAGTATCTTTTGGCCATTTGAAATTCTTCTGTTGAGAATTCTCTGTTCATTTCTGCACACCACTTTTTAATTGGGTTATTTAGAATTTTAATGTCTAATTTCTTGAGTTCTTTATATATTTTGGAGATCAGTCCTTTGTCTGATGTGGGGTTGGCAAAGATTTTTTGCCATTCAGTAGGCTGCCTTTTTGTCTTATTGACTGTGTCCTTTGTGTTATAGAAGCTTCTCAGTTTCAGGAGGTCCCATTTATTTATTGATGTTCTTATTGTCTGTGCTACTGGAATTATATTTAGGAAGTGGTCTCCTGTGCCCATGCATTGGAGGTCGCTTCCCACTTTCTCCTCTATAAGGTTCAGTGTGGTCGGTTTTATATTGAGTTTTGGACTTGAGTTTTGTGCATGGCAACAGATATGGATCTATTTTCATTCTTCTACAAGTTGACATCCATTTATGCCAGCACCATTTGTTGAAGATGCTTTCTGTTTTCCAATGTATCTTTTTGCTTCTTTGTAAAAAACCAGATGTTAATAGGTGTGTGAATTAATATCTGGGTCTTTGCCGGGCGGTGGTGGCGCACGCCTTTAATCCCAGCACTCAGGAGGCAGAGGCAGGTGGATCTCTGTGAGTTCGAGACCAGCCTGGTCTACAGAGCTAGTTCCAGGACAGGCTCCAAAGCCACAGAGAAACCCTGTCTCGAAAAACCAAAAAATCCGGATCTTCAATTTGATTCCATTGGTCAACGTCTCTGTTTTTATGCTAATACCAAGCTGTTTTCATTACTGTAGCTCTGTAATAGAGCTTGATGTCAGGGATGGTAATGCCTCCAGCAGTTCCTTTGTTGTACAGGATTGTTTTGGATATCCTGGGTTTCTTGCTTTTCCATATGAAGTTGAGTTTTCTTCTTTCAAGGTCTGTGAAGAATTGTGTTGGGGTTTTGATGGGGACTGCATTGAATCTATAGATTGCCCTTGGTAAGATTGCCATTTTTACTATGTTGATCCTTCCTATCCAGGAGCATGAGAGATCTTTCCATTTTCTGGTATCTTCCTCAATTTCTTTCTTCAAAGACATAAAGTTCTTGTCAAATAGGTCTTTCACGTCCTTTGTTAGTATTACCCCAAGATACTTTATGCTATTTGTGGCTATCGTGAAAGGTGAAGTTTCTCTGATTTCCCTCTCAGCCTCTTTATCCTTTGTGTATAGGAGGGCTACTGATTTTTTTTTTTGAGTTGATCTTGTATCCTGCCACTTCACTGAAGGTATTTATCAGCTGTAGGAGTTCTCTGGTAGAGTTTTTGGGGTCACTTATATACACTATCATGTCATCTGCAAATAACAAAAGTTTAACTTCCTCCTTTCCAATTTGACTCCCCTCGATCTCCTTATGTTGTCTTATTGCTGTTGCTAGAACTTCAAGAACTATGTTGAAGAGATATGGAGAGAGCAGACAGCCTTGTCTTCTTTCTGATTTTAGTGGAATCGCTTTGAGTTTCTCTCCATTTAATTTGATGTTAGCTGTGGGCTTGCTGAATATTGCTTTTATTATCTTTAGATATGATCCTTGTATCCCTAATCTCTCCAAGACCTTTATCATGAAGGGGTGTTGAATTTTGTCAAATGCTTTTTCTGCATCCAATGAAATGATCATATGGTTTTTTCTTTCAGTTTATTTATATGGTTGATTACATTGATTGATTGTCGTATGTTGAACCAGCCCTGCATCTCTGGGATGAAGCCTACTTGGTCATGATGGATTTTTTTTTTAATGTGTTCTTTGATTCAGTTTGCCAGAATTTTATTGAGAATTTTTGCATCCATGTTGATGAGTGAGATTGGTCTCTAATTATCTTTCTTAGTTGAGTCTTTGTGCGGTTTTGGTATCAGGGTAACTGTAGCTTCATAAAAAGAGTTTGGCAGTGAGCCTTCTGTTTCTATTAAGTGGAACACTTTGAGGAGTATAGGTATTAGCTCTTCTTGAAAGTTCTGGTAGAATTCAGCACTAAAACCATCCGGCCCTGGGCTTTTTTTGGTTGGGAGGTTTTGATGGAAGCTTCTATCTCCTCATGGCTTATAGGTCTATTTAAATTGCTCACCTGGTCTTGATTTAATTTTGGTAGGTGGTATCTATCTAAAAAATGTCCATTTCTTTTACATTTTCCAGTTTTGTGGAGTACAGATTTTTGTAGTAGGACCTAATGATTTTCTGAATTTTCTCTGTGCCCATTGTTATGTCCCCCTTTTCAATTCTGATTTTGTTAATTTGGATGTCTTCTCTCTGCCTTTTGATTAGTTTGGATACGGGTTTGTCAATCTTGTTGATTTTCTCAAAGAACCAGCTCTTGATTCTTTGTATGATTTTCTGTTTCTATTTTGTTGATTTCAGCCCTCAACTTGATTATTTCCTGTCTTCTTCTCCTTTTGGGTGTGTCTGCTTTTTTTTTTCTAGAGCTTTCAGACATGCTGTTAGGTCATTGATGTGAGCTTTCTCCATTTTCCTTATGTGGGCACTTAGTGCTATGAACTTTCCTCTTAGCACTGCTTTCATAGTGTCCCATAGGTTTGGATATGTTGTGCTTTTATTTTCATTGAATTCAAAGAAGGTTTTAATTTCTTTCTTTATTTCTTCCTTCACTCAGGAGTGGTTCAGTCGTTGACTGTTCAGTTTCCATGAGTTTGTAGGCTTTCTGGGAGTAGTATTGTTGTTGAATTCTAACTTTACTCCTTGGTGATCTGATAAGACACAGTGAGTTACTCCAATTTTTTGTATCTGTGGATGTTTGCTTTGTTACCGAGTATGTGTTCAATTTTCAAGAAGGTTCCATTAGGTGCTGAGAAGAAGGTATATTCTTTTTTGTTTGGGTGGAATGTTATATAGATGTCTATTACGTCAACTTGATTCATTACATCTGTTAGTTCTCTTATTTCTCTGTTAAGTTTCTGTCTGGTTGACCTGCCCATTAGCGAGAGAGGAGTGTTGATATCTCCTACTATTAGTGTGTGTGGTTTGATGTGCGATTTAAGTTTTAGTAATGTTTCTTTTACATATGTGGGTGCTTTTATATTAGGGGCATAGATATTCAGGATTGAAACTTCATCTTGATGAATTGTTCCTGTTATGAGTATAAAGTTTCCTTCTCCATCTCTTCTGACTGATTTTCGTTTGAAATCAATTTTGTTAAATATTAGGATAGCCACACCTGCTTGTTTCTTAGGTCCATTTGATTGGAAAACCTTTTCCCAACACTTTACTCTGAGGTAGTGTCTGTCTTTGAGGTTGAGGTGTGTTTCTTGTAAACAGCAGAATGCTGGATCCTGTTTTTGTATCCATTCTCCTAGCCTGTGTCTTTTTAGAGGTGAATTGAGTCCATTGATATTAAGTGATATTAATGACCAGTGGTTGTTAACTCTGGTTATTTTTTGGTAGTAGTGTTTGTGTGTTTCCCTTTTTTAGTTATGCTGATGAGGGGTTATCAGATGTCTGTGTTATTGTGGGTGTAGTTAGCTTCCTCGGGTTGAGGTTTTTCTTCTAGTACTTTCTGTAAGGCTAGGTTTGTGGCTACGTATTGTTTAAATCTGTTTTTGTCATTGAATATCTTGTTTTCTCCATTAGTGGTGAATTAAAGCTTTGCTGGGTATAGTAGTCTGGGCTTGCATCCATGGTCTCTTAGTATCTGCAGCACATCTATCCAAGACCTTCTGGCTTTCATGGTTTCCATAGAGAAGTCAGGTGTAATTCTGATATGTTTACCTTTATATGTTACTTGGCCTTTTTCCTTTGCAGCTCTCAATATTCTTTCTTTATTCTGTATGTTTTGTGTTTTGACTATTATATGGTGAGGGGATTTTTTTTTGATCCAGTCTATTTTGGTGTTCTGTAAGCTTCTTATACCTTCATAGGAATATCCTTCTTTAGGTTGGGAAAGTTTTCTTCTATAATATTGTTGAATATATTTTCTGGACCTTTGAGTTGAAATTCTTCTCCTTCTTCTACCCCTATTATTCTTAGGTTTGGTCTTTTCATGGTGTCCCTGATTTCCTGGATGTTTTGTGTTAAGAATTTGTTGGATTTGTTATTTTCTTTGATCAATGAGTCTATTTCCTCTATAGTATCTTCAGCACCTGAGATTCTTTCTTCTATCTCTTGTATTCTGTTGGTTATCCTTGTCTCTGTAGTTCCTGTTTGTTTATCCAGATTTTCCATATCCAGCCATCCCTTGGTTTGTGTTTTCTTTATTACCTTCATTTCTGTCTTCAAGTATTGAACTATTTCCTTTACCTGCTTGATTGCTTTTCATGTTTTTTTTTTTGGGTTTCTTTGAGGGATTTATTAATTTCTTCTAACTTTTTGTTTGTCTTCTCTTCTATTTCTTTAAGGGAGTTTTTCACTTCCTATTTAAGGGTCTCTATCACTTTCATAGGGTTACCTACTTTTTGAGGTGAAAGATCTGTAATAGAAATAGGTAAGCCATAAGGGATAGATATGTGTGCTTCTTTTGACTTTATTTCCCCCAATGAACTAACAAGTATATGGAGTTTAGTGGGGCTTAGTCTTTACAAATTATGAATGAATAAAATTATATAATAACTATATAATACTTTCAAATACTCCTATTTTATATCAAAACCAACTCAACAATATTTGTACACCTACAGGGTGTGCTGTATAAGGAAGGCTTTGTGAAGTGTGTTCAATAATAGCATGCCTTTGTAGTAGACATGCTTTTATAACATGCCTTAATGATAAATCTGCCTTTATAGTCATTTGTTTGGATTGGTGTTTGAAACTTTGGGTCACCTGTAAAGATGCATCATTTCATGTGGATTTATATAAAGCTAGCCTTTCAAAGAATAACTATCATGCCATCAGTTTTTCAATGGCATTAGATATACTTTTAAGACACTAGTCCAGTGATTACTCATCTCACATCAGCTTACAAACATCTTCAGAAATATTCCCCCTGATCATACATTCTGTTATACTCCGAGAGTTATATAGAGACTGAGATTTGAAGATCTCTTCTCTATAATTTTTAGCATAGCCTATAATTATAGGCCTCAAATGTTTTCTAGTCAGTGAAGCCAAGTGGCATTCTAAGTTGAATCCTTGATAATGTGCAGCAGATGATTAAAGTTAGATTTGATCATGGAAATGTTTGGACAGAAATAGAAATAGGCTGTGGTTTAGATGGTTGGTGAATACACCAATATTCAGACTTTCAAAAATTTTCTGAGCTGGGTGTCGTGGTGGCACATACCTTTAATCCCCAGCATTCAGGAGGTACAGACAGGCCGATTTCTGAGCCTGAGGCAGGCCTAGTCTATAGAATGAGTTCCAGGCTAGCCAGGGCTACATAGAGAAACCCTGTCTCAAAAACATCACAACAAAACCAAAACCAAACCCCCCCAAAAAAACCCAAAGACTGAAAACCAAAATGAAACCCAAGAAACAAACCAAAACCAAATCTGAAATAGAAACTTTTAGAAACAGAAAATATATTTTATTTTACTTGAGGCTCAGTTCAAGTGGAGGTTAAGCTGTTGTTCAGGTCTCCTTTCTGTGACTGCTATAAAAGACTCTGATCAAAAACAACTTAGGGAAGCATGGATTGATTTGGCTTGTGGTTCCAGGTTATAGTGGGAGTCACAGCAGCAGCAGGAACCCAAGGCCACTGGTCACTTCACACTGATGGTGAAGAGCAGAAAGAAACGGCTGCACCACACTGCACCCTTCCTTCACACTTATTAAAAGTTCTAGGCCCAGAGCAGGGTTTGGTGCCATGACAAGCATGGGTCAATTACCAATCAAGGTAATTCCCAAAGATATGTCCACAGCCAGCCTGACCTACAGAATTTCTAGATGGAAACTCCATTTCCAGGTAATTCAAGGCTGTGGCAGGGGGAATATTTAAACTAACCAGCACAGCAACAACATGTAATATAACAGTGTAAAGTATTGCACAATATTATTTGGAAGGGAATGCAGTTACCTCTGTATTCAAAGTTTGTCAGAAACTCTAGTGAATTTAAATCCCTGGAGCCACATGAGTGGCCAGTCCCTCTAACTTCCAGGTTCTACCCACAGAATGCTCTAACTGCCCTAACTGCCGGACCCTGACCCCACCCAAGAAATTCTATCCCGGTTGCTTCTGTTTCTCAGCTGAGCAGAGGGAGCCACCTTCCTGTTTCTCCCCTCCCAATAAATCTGTGTGAGGTTTGTTGTGCAGAGTGACTTTGTAGTGTTCCTTGGTTCTCAGCTGCCAGGATATCTTTCCATCCACACTGTAATGCTTACAATGAACCCTGGCCCTGTCAGACATTTCTGAGAAATCTTATTTTTGGAAAAGGAAATGCACACTTTGAAAATCTTTTCTCAAGATCAAGTTACCTTTATGAAATCTTAACAGAGCCTATTGTGAAGAACATAAATACACCTACATTTCTATAATCATATGGTGTAGGAGGGTCCTTCTGTATTTGGGTTGCTTTTATTGGTAATAAAGAATCTGCCTTGGCCTTCTGATAGGGCAGGACTTAGATAGACAGGAAAAAGAGAAGAGAATGCTGGGAAGGGGTCAGAGCCAGAGAGAGCTGCCCGCCATGAAGCCTGCCAGGTCAGAGATGCTGAATCTTTCCCGGTAAGCCACGACTAGTGGCGACACAAAGATTATTAGAAATGGGTTAAACAAATATGTGAGAGTTAGCCAATAAGAGGCTAGAGCTAATGGGCCAGGCAGTATTTCAATGAATACAGTTTCCGTGTAATTATTTCGGGTACACACCGGGAGCCGGGACAGAACAAAGGGCCCGGCGCCGGGAACACAGCCCGAGCCCCCCATTGCAACAATCATAGAATTTAGCCTTTTTAAAAAATCTGGAAATAAAATAAAAGTGTCTTTATCTGAACTCATGTTCTTATTTTTAACTAAATGCCATTTCTATAGTACAGGGAGAAAATGTTGGTTCTAGACATTTTTTATAATAAATTCTGACTTAAGAAAAATAATAACCTTGCTACTAAAGAGGTTTTGCTGTTCCTAATTAATTTATTATAGTCCATTCTGATCACCCACTTATGTAATTAATGGGTTTTTAATTAAGATATCATTAAAGCCTTTGGCATAACATGAAACTATCCTGGTGTTAGTCTTGCTTGAAATCCAGAGCTTAGAGATAGGGCTGTATGCCATTTATTCATTTGACAATGAAGGGAAAAAAATGAAAAGAAACTCAAAGAGGCCAAAGAAACATGAAAAGTCATACCACTAATAACTCAGAAACTAAACAACAAGATTCTCAACATAAAACAGCGACAAAGCAGTTTTCATAGCTCCTAAAAGATTTATTTAAATTTTATTTTTCAGGGCTGTGGATTGTGGTTTTAAGCTAAGCTACATCCCTAGCCCTAAGAATCTTGTAAAATAAGAGGCATCAATATGAAAACTATAGAGAAACTTGATGGTTTTTAATTACATACTTCAATTTTTGGCTATTTTCATTAATGATTTCAAAATAAATGATAGTATTTTAATGTCAGGAACACTTTTAGAGTGTAAACATGGTCTCATAATCGGCTTTTTTATATTTAAATGGATTAAAACTTTAACAAGCTTTGCTTTTACAATTTATTATGGAGCTATTTTAGTCACATTCTTTAATGAAATCTTTCCCAAATACGGGGTTTTTGTCGTTAATATTTTATTTATTTTTTTATGTTCAGGAGTGTTTGTCTGGCATGTCTGAGCACTGCCTGTTCACCTGGAATCCGTTGAGCCTGAGACAACATCAGATCCCCCCGGAACTGGCATTCCAGATGGTTGAAATCTTCCACGTGGATGCTGGGAATTAAACCTGGGTCCTCTGGAAGAGTAGCCAGTGCTTTTAACCTCTGACTCAGGTTACCCAAGAAAGATTTTAGTAAGGGTTCTTCTTAGGTAATTTTTGAGCCCCTCCTCATCAGGAACGATAGGCTCTGGCCTGTATGTGCTCCAGTTCGGCAGCATAATCACATTAAACCGTGCCTTATTTCTTAGCCTTTTGTAGACATTGCTGTCATTGGATGCCACTCAGGATCCCAGGGTGACTGTCACAGTTTTCTTGTTTTTCTAACAAGATGTGGGCATAAATCTTCAACCTTAGTGTTTCATAACCTTACCAAAATATATATTGATGTAAATCATAAATCTTATTCTGCCTCCAGTGTTTCTTTTCCTTCCTTGAACTGGGAACACCCACCTTGCCAACTATTTTCCTCCTGGGAATTTATTACTCAGTTTTACACTACTATTGCTTGACACAGAAACATGAAATGCCCCTTCCTCCCATATTTGTTACTATTTTAGCAAATTTATTTGGCACAAGAATCTCCTCGGTGAGACTTCTCACAGCAGGTGACTCTGACACGCCCCTTTTCATTGTCATAAATTTTTTTCCCCCTAGAATCACACTTGGAACACAGTTACCGTTTAACCTTTACGAGTCTTGAGTCTTCTCTCAGGACTGCCTGCCCAGCCAGGGCCACTGAAATCCACGTACCCCTGTGACAGCTATGGCAGACGCTCGCGACTAGGAAGTCTGGATGGAGTCGCTGACTCAGAAACTTCTGAGCGCCCAGAGCACTGAAGTGTCAGTTAGATATGGTCCCCAGGCTGGGAGAAGAACCCGAATCCCACTCTGGATGGGGATGGAGGGACCGCAGAGGCGGGACCGGGCCAGGCCGCCCTGCGGAACACCAGCTGACCTGCAGATCAGAGACACAAAGGCAAAGGGAACTGCAGCAGAGAACTTTTGTGAAACTCGAAATCGGGGCGGGGCGGGGCGGGGCGGAGTGTGCGCACGCGTAGGTCCAGAGCTAGAGGAGCATCTGACTGCGCATGCGCCTTGAGTCAGCCGGTGCCTCTGAGGTCGTAAACTAGCTCTCTGTCATGCAGCGGGATGATTCCACGGTGCCAGGTAAGCGTTTTATGCGTGCGAGCGCTAGTCTGGGCTCGGGGCTCCACCACTGGACCAGCCCTGCTCGGGAGGCCCTGCCTCCCCACCCCCTCCCTGTTCAGGGCCTTGTGCCTGCAGCTCACCGAAAATCAAGTTCCGTTCCCGAACTTTGGTGTCCAGGTCCTGGCCTGCAGGACCGATTCCCTTCTGAAGGTTAAGGTTCCTAGACTTTGTTTTCCTGTCATTACTCATGGATTCATTTCGACAGAGACAATTTTTTTTTTTTAATTAAAACGCGAGGAAATGTGCGACCTCGTTTGGATTGACAGGCCCTGGATAATTTGCAGACCCCGTGATTACTGCTTAGAGACTTAAGTGGTACTGAGTGAGCCGTTTTGCATGGTCAGGTCCCTTAGTTCCCAGGCTGATTGCACAGGTTTGGCCTAGGCAGTACCAGTTTATCCTGTAATTCAAGACCGTTTGCTTTGCAGGATGCCAAGTTTTGTGTGTTGTGTAACTTAACCGAAATGTAGACTGGAACCAAAGGTCATTTGACCACCGTGAAATCAAAGCTGGACCTTTGCTGATTGAGTTATTTATTCTACTTGTGTAATTCACCCCTTGACCCAGAGAACCTGCGTTCACTGCTTTATGATTTATGGAAGAATCAATTCTATGTCAGTTGAAGTCAGACTTAACCGTGTTTTCTAAGGAAAGGCACTAGGATTTAATGGTGCCACACAGCTTGTGACAGGTTTAAAAAGTATGAAGAAATCAGAGCTGTGTTTAAAACGTTTGTCTCAAATAAGAATCTGTGGATATGTTGAAGTTTTATGAGCAATTACATTGGAAACTTCCCAGTGCGAGTCATTTTAACCATCCCATCTTGTTTCAGATTGAAGTGTTGTATTTTGCAAAAAGTGCTGAAATAACTGGAGTTCGTTCGGAGACCATTTCTGTGCCGCAGGAAATCAAAGCGTTGCAGCTGTGGAAGGAGATAGAGACTCTGCATCCTGGGTAGTTAAAGTTGTAGAATGCATATAATGGACCCTTTAATGTTTTTGAAATGTGTAAATTATATTTGTATGTATGTGAGTGTGTGTGTTGTAACACAAGAGTACTAGTTTTATTTTTCTTGAAATCTTAAAGCTTCCATATTTGGAAATGTTTAACAAACATTACAGGTAATTTTCTAAAAAAAGACACAGTAAAATGGATATCCCTAGACTTGTTTATATAATTTACAACCATCTTTATAATTTCTAGGACAGAAAATGTAAGTTCTGCTTTTTGTAACCTAACGTGAGAATTTTAACGATGCTTTTAAAAGTTGTTCACTGTAAATGTTTCTGTCCTTTTCTTTAGAATATTTGAATTTTTCTGAGTTTTTTTAAAAAATATAACAAACACTACATGCTGCTGAACTTGGCTTTTTATGAACTTTGAAAAATTTCCTCCTGGCATTGAAAGTCTGAATGTAAGTGCCATCATCTTCATCTCGAGCCCCTCTGTGATGAAATATAGAAGGGGATTTATTTGACAATGTCCCTGGAATGCCAGTAGTGCTGCTTCTGCCTGCATAGACAGGCTTGACCCAGAACTCGATGCTTGGTACAGAAAGCAACTGCCCTGTGTGTTCAGCAGGAAATACTTCCCCTGGAGTCTTTCAGATTGCTTTTACTTTCAGTGAAAAGTTGGCCAAACCTTTGTGCTCTTTTATCTACTTTCAGGGACACAACTGTCCTCGTGGGATACGTCTCAGCTAGACTATCTCTATCTACGCTTAGGCCTGTTCTGATTGGGAAGTTTTTTTTTTTTGTTGTTGTTGTTGTTTGTTTGTTTCTCTAAAGTTTTGAATATTGGCCTTGTCTAGTTTGGGGGTATTTGTTTATTTCCCCCCACCAAACACTCGGCTTTTCAGCAAATAGTAACCTACCACATCTTTGTCATCTAGTGTGTTCTTCGAGGGATATGCCCTCTACAGAAAGAGAGTTAGATTAATACCTTTGTGAGTGATGAGTTCCTCAGTGCAGCTGAGGAGATGTGAGGTGCAGCTCACTTTGCCACTTCTAACAGACTGTTTCTCTTTCAGATTGGCCGATGTTAGAAATCAGGTGATACTTGCTGTTCGTCAAGAGTATGTCGAGCTCGGAGATCAGCAACTCCTGCTTCAGCCTGGAGACGAAATTGCCATTATCCCCCCGATTAGTGGAGGATAGTACACCGGAGCTAGCTAGGTGTGTGGTATCTCTTTTTCTTAGCCAGTCTTGTGCTGAAGGGCCCTACACATGATAACTTGCATTTGGTTTGCTGTTGCTACATATTCTTTGTGAGTCTGTCTGCACCAGTCCTTTACTGATGCAACATCAACGGGGTAGCTTCACGGATGGTAGATAGTGATGCACACCGTCTACCATCACTTCTGTATATTTATTTTACATTTGCTTACTGAGATCTTACTATGCTTGTATTTTGATGGTGGGAAAACAAATTCAGAGAAGTTAAAAAAAGAAACCTGTCTTTGGGGGCTGGGGAGGTGGCTCTGTCTGTAAAGCGTTCATTTGAGTGCTTTCTCAGCTGATTTTAGGACCTGCAAGCTAAGTTTGGGTAGTCTTGTATAATCAGAGGGAAGGGAAATCAGTATGGTGGGAAGCACATAGGTGACCTATTTGGGTTCTGTATTATCAGAATCCAAAAGGGCTGCAGCATTGGGAAGGCTGAGAACCACTGGTGGAAAGGGGCTGAGCACCCCAGATGGCATGTAGAGAATGTGAGAAATCCTGGGAGTCAGGTGCCTTTTTTATTTTTTTAATGTTGGGTAATAGGGAAACACCACTGGGTTAAGACTTCATGGATTCTCAGCACTTCAAATACATCTTTAATGACTTCTCTGAACCTTCTTTTACTTTTCTAATCAGATGAACTGGCACAGGATTTCCGATTACACTTCTTGTGCCTATAGTGTAAGGTCCTCGTCTCTGCCACCTCAGGCTAGCCTCTCCCATTTGCTCCTGTGCTGCCAGGCACATCACATTCTTTATTGTTCCCGAGTCTTGACATTTGCCACTCCCTTTAGCACCTACACCCTATTCCCGTTTCTTCAGGTGCCTACTTCTTATCTCTCAGGTCTGAACTTGCAATATGACCTCTTTAGAGAGACCTTTGTGATCTCTGGAACCTGATTCAGAAATTCATTTATTCTATTAAGTTATCAGTGTGGTAGGTTTGGATTCTTTGTGTGTGTGTGTGTGTGTGTGTGTGTGTGTGTGTGTGTGTGTGAATGTACACATGCCACAGGGTGCATGTGGAGGTCAGAGGTCAACTTGTAGGCGTTGATTCTTTCCTTCCACCATGTATGTTCTGAGCTTGAAACTTGGTAGTTAGGCTTGAGGACAAGTGATCTTTACCTGCCGAGCCATCTTCCTGGACCTGTGGTTCTTTGTTGGTTTTCCTGTCCTATTCCATATATGAGCACTCTGAGGCCAAGAGCCTGTGCAGACCAGTGCCTAGAGTAGTCTCTAGCCCGTAGTCATTTGTCTTAGGATTTCTGTTCTTATGATAAAACACCATGACCAAAACCAAGTTGGGAACAGAAAAGTTTACGTTTGCTTAGAACTATCAGGTTGTATTCCAATGCTGAGAGAAGCCAGGACAGGAACTCAAGGCTGGAACTGAAACAGAAGCCATGGAGAAATACACGCCACCTACTGGGTTGTTCCTCATGTCTTGCTCATCATGCCTTGCTTTGTCCAATTTCTTAGATTTAGGACCACTAGCCTAAGGGTTGCGCCTCGTCACAGTGATCTGGGTCCCCTCACATCAATTATCAGTCAAGAAAATGTCCCCAAGGCTTACCTACAGCTCATCTGGTGTGGAAAGATTGAGGTTACCTCTTCGCACATAACTCTAGCTTGTGTAAAGTTGACATAAAACTACCCAGCCTAGTATAAAAAAATGGCATTGCATATTATTGTTTGGTGAATAAATGAGACACCAAAAATGACTTTACACAATATCTAGATTGTAGGTCACAGTCCCTACCTTCTTTCCTCCATGACTCCTGGGCTTGAGCCAGATTGTGAAGGGCTCCTTGTTCCTATGAAATAAATGTCTCCTCTCTTTTCCCATCTCTTGCTTGAATAAACGAAAAGGACATTCTAGGTGTGGGGCTTGTGTTCACAGTGGTTAGTGTTGTTCTAGGTGGTGTGGGCCTTAGTCATATGGTTGGTGGTGTTCTAGGTGTGGGGCGTAGGCATATAGTTGTTACAAGGAAGGGTGCTTGTTTGTCCCGGCCACCCAGAACCAAAATAATCACACAGAAACCATATTCATTAAAACACTGCTTGGCCCATTAGCTCTAGCTTCTTATTGGTTACCTCTTATATTAATTTAACCCATTTCTATTAATTTGTATATCGCCACGTGGCAGTGGTTTACCAGCAAAGATTCTAACCAGTGTCTGTCTCAGGCAGAGGATCCATGGCATCTCCCGGAGTCTGCTTTCTTCTTCCCAGAATTCAGTTCCATCTCCCCGCCTACCTAAGTTCTGCCCTATCACGAGGCCCAAAGCAGTTTCTTTATTAACCAATGAAAGCAATACAAAGATAGAAGGACCTCCAACACCACATAGTGGTTAGTAATGTTCTAGGTGGTATGGGGCTTGGTTACTTGGTGGTTGGTGATATTCTAGGTATGGGACTCAGTTATTTAGTGGTTAGTGATGTTCTAGGTGTGGGGCTTGGACACACAGTGGTTAGTGATGTTCTAGGTGTGGGGCTTGGACACACAGTGGTTAGTGATGTTCTAGGTGTGGGGCTTGGACACACAGTGGTTAGTGATGTTCTAGGTGGTATGTGGCTTGGGCACGTAGTAGTTAGTGACTTTCTAAGTCATGTGGGACTTGGTCACATGGTGGTTGGTGATGTTCTAGGTGTGGGACTTTTTTACATAGTAGTTACTGATGTTCTAGGTGTGGGGCTCATTTACATAGTGGTTAATGGTATTCTAGGTGGTGTGGGGATTGGCTACTTGGTGGTTAGTGGTATTCTAGTGTGGGACTCGGTTACATAGTGGTTAGTGATGTTTTGGGTGTGGGGCTCACTTACATACTAGTTAGTGATGACATACATACAGATGAAAGTGGTGATACCTCAATTGTATCATGATGAGAGAGAGGAACAATAATTACATTCTTGGGTATATTGACATATAATATGGACACATGTAAATGATTAGGACCATGTAGAATTCCCATAGACTAATGAGAGATAGTAATAGTTGTATTAGTTTGAATTTATCATTCAGATCAAATCCTCCTCTTCCTGATAAAGAAAAAATGGGACATGGAAACAACATGTAATTCTTATGTGTTACTTCTGACACTCACGCTGAAGGCTGTTGACATCTTATTTCTAGGAAAGATGTGGATGAGGTTGAAGAGAAACCTAAAGACATAATACTGTTGACTGCGGAGAAGCTCTCAGTGGATGAAGTCTCTCAGTTGGTGATCTCCCCGCAGTGTGGTGCGGTATCTCTCTTTGTAGGTGAGCTTGTGATTTTCTCTGCTACAGAGTAGGAACTAGCGACACTAACTTCTGTGTTATTGTCAACAGTCAAAGGGCACAGGGTACTGAGTGGCAAACCAGGATTGCCCTTGGAAGTGGACAGAAACTTTTTAATATGTATGTATGTATGTATGTGGTTTTTCGAGACAGGGTTTCACTGTAGCTTTGGAATCTGTCCTGGAACTAGCTCTTGTAGACCAGGCTGACCTCGAACTCACAGAGATTCACCTGCCTCTGCCTCCTGAGTGCTAGGATTAAAGGTGTGTGCCACCACCATCTGGCTCAGTTTTGGTTTTATCTTAGTTACTTTTTGATTAACAAGCTGTATTAAATTACAGGATTAATAAAGGCATGATAAAAGTCAACGCTAAGAGAAAAATTTGTGTTTCCTAAATATTGAGGTATTATTTCCTAAATAATACTGGGAACACAGATATTTTTCTTTTAAGTATGAAACACTATTGGTAAGAAGAGGAGCACAGCCTATTTTGGAATATGAATGCTTTCAGGGAGCTTGCTTAATTATTATTATTTCTTGATCATCGTGGAGATGATCGTTGTTTATTCTCCTAATCAGGTTTTTCCTGGAGAGAATTTAAAGTAGGTTTTAGACAAATGTACAATACTTGTTTGTAAGTTAGAAACAATTCTTTTTTTAAAAAAAATATTCTGTAAATGAAGTATTTCTAGTACAGGAAAAATGTTATTTTCATTGTGTGGTTTTGTTTGTTTTGTTTTTTAGGGACTACAAGAAATAACTTTGAAGGCAAAAAAGTCATTAGTTTAGAATATGAAGCTTATCTACCGATGGCAGAAAATGAAATCAGAAAAATTTGTCTTGACATCAGGCAGAAATGGCCAGTCAGACACATCGTGGTGTTCCATCGACTTGGGTAGAATTTTCTTATCTTTTGAATGTTGAATCTGGTTGCTTTTTGTGTGTATATTGATACTGACTGTCTATTACCGAGAAAGGAAGGCTTGTGCTTTTCCCCTGGAGGACAGCGGAGAGGTCTCCCAGCATCTTCCTTTACTGCTTATTGGATGGCAGCTTTGGGTGCCCTCGATCCCTCCTTTGCTCTAATGAAATTTAACTGCCAAGACCTTCAGGTCCAGGCCCGAGTGCCTGCTGGGATGCCTACTTAAATCCTCGAGGCCCTTAGACAGTTGTTCTGGGCTCTGGGCTTGGAGTATGTTGAAAGCTCAGTAGATCTGAAGCTGTTAAAAACAGTTTATTTTTCATACTACCAAGAATAATGGCATTCCAGGATTTTAAAAGAAGCCAGCAGTTAAGACATCTGTCAGTATTTTGTTATTAGCTATAATTTTATTACTGACTGCTAATGCTACTGGGTGTTGCCAGTTCTGTTGCTTAGGATTAATTGATATTTATTGTTTGTAATTATATGTTAAGTGTGAGTAGTCACTTTAGTCTTTAGATACCATCTTACATTGTACCTTGTTTGAATTAGATGTCTGTTGAATTAGAGCAGTGGTTCTCAACCTGTGGGTCACGACGCCTTCATGGGTCTAAATGACCCTTCCACAGGAGTTGCTGAAGACCATTGGAAGACACAGATATTTACATTGCAATCATGACAGTAGCAAAGTTACAGTAATGAAGTAGCAACGAAAATAATTTTATGGTTGGCGGTTACCACAACATGAGGGACTGTATTAAAGGGTCACAGTGTTAGGAAGGTTGAGAATCACTGAATTAGAGAGAGGACTTTTTCTTCTTAGTCCCCATAAAGAAGTTTTATGGATATATGCTTATTTCCACTGACTATAACTGACATGAATGACCATTTTCTAGTTAAACTAGATATTTAAATAAAAGAGAATTATTATAATTCTAATTTATAAGCAGATTTTCCCACTCTTTCAGTGGTACCTCTATTATGTTTAGGAGACAATAATAATTGTTTTCATCATCTTGTTAAAGTTTGGTTCCGGTGTCAGAAGCAAGCACAATCATTGCTGTGTCCTCGGCTCACAGAGCCGCATCCCTGGAAGCTGTGAGCTATGCCATCGATTCTTTGAAAGCCAAGGTGCCCATATGGAAAAAGGTAAGTGACGGAAATAGCTCATTTGTGAAGTAAGAGGACTTCAGAATTTGGCTTTGTATACCTTGTGTGCCTGTAGAATCTGGTTTTCCTTATCTGAAATAGTGCATTTATGATGTGTCTGTTTTCCAAGTTTAAGCATAAAAATTATATGCCCCAAGGAGTGCGTGGTGTGGAAAAGGCCTCCATGATAGAGTTCCTAGTCCACACTCTTCCTGCAGTTCATAAGGTAATGTCCTTTCAGTAAGGACTCTATTCTACTAGAGGAAAGTGAGAATAATGTCAGCCACTTAGTCTTTGGCTAAAATAGAAATCCCTTAAGGCAGAAGAGCCTTTATCAGTGGTTCTTTCTTAGGGTGGATAGTATGTCTGAGAAAATGTTACTGGGTGGATTAGAAGACAAATAGCGATCAGACATGGCGCACATCCACATTTTCAGCTCTGTTAGGGAGATCACAGGCTTTGTTCTCTCCTAGGCTACCTAGACCTCATCCCCAATATATGCATATGCATGTATGTAAAATAGAAGCAGTGATAGGACATTCTGTCGTTTTTCTTCTGCCAATAAATCAAGCTAAATAAGAATGAGTAATTTTCTGGTTAAATGGAGCATTCTGAAGGGACACCCCCCCACCCCCATCCCCGAATGCAGTAACATTGAACAGACAGTTCTATACTTGTAAATATGTACTTAGGCATCTGAGTCTAGAATTCCCTTAGCAGTGTGGCTGTTCCCAAAGCCAAGGAACTAATGCCAGCTCAAAGGATCAGAAGAGCCATACAAGGCCAAGACTATCCTCAAAAGAGTGGCTGGCCTCAGCCAGTGGGAAAGATGATCAGGTGGGACCCTGAACCAGGGTCTGGGAAATTTACTGAATGTATTTTCTGGGTAAAATCTGATCCTCTCTGTGGGCTAAAGAGTTTAGGAACTACTCTGGGATTGCAGGATAGGGTATGTGTAAAGACCTCGTGATTCTGAGAGAACAGGAAGCAAGCCTGCACACGGGAGAGGGGTGGAGAGCGTTCCACATGAGGTTCAAGCCAGATGGCAAGGATACTTTCTTCACTGGAGAGGAGCAGACAGTCAAGACAGCAGATGGGGGGGGGGGGGAGCTAGCACTGCAACTGAGAGCAGGAGGCAGCAGTGGGCAATGCCCTCGGTTTGTTCTTCAAGGAATAGTTGGACTTTCTATTTGCTTTTCCTGGTCTGTAGAGAAATGGGAACGTGTAGGTGCTCAGAGGCAATCAAGGGGAGCAGGGAACCCAGACCTTATCTAGGAACAGATAAGGCATTAGTGACTTACTCATGGCCTGAAGTGCATACCTTTCAGGCCAAGCACTTAAAATGGCTGTTGTGAGGAAACTGGGAGAACCCAGAAAAGGCAATTTAGCAAGTTAGTAGAGATTGGGGGGGGGGTGAGCGAAAGAGAGGACAAGAAGAGGGGAGAGGGGAGAGGAGACGTGAGAATGACAGGGATGAATTTAAGAGCAGTTGGAAGTTGAATCTGGATTTCTCACGCTGTGGAAATGAAATTTGGCCAGGGTGGGAAGAGGCTGTAACCTTTCTCTTCCTGTTGGGTTGTCTGCATTCCAGTCTGATTCTTTGCCTAGCTCACACTTGAAGATCTCCTGAGACACAGGCAAGGGGGCCGCAGGCAGGTAGAGAGTACTGCACAGAGGTCACAGCGGGCAGCGGCATGGGCCTGTGGAAAACACTTGCCAGCTTCTCACAGCTGGTAGAAACCCAGCCCACCTCCAATCTTAGGAATGTCCAGGTCAGTGAGTTTGGAAAGAAAAAAGGGTTTGAAGTTAAAGGCCTTCCATTTTCTCATTCCTAATTTAACTGCTAATAAATAAAAGTAGAGCCGAGAGAGGTAGGCGGCCCAGATGGAGTTGCTTACTCTTTTTTCTAGTTGCATCGTATGACAACTTCTGCCTGTCATCTGTGTTTGTGCTCATGGGAGTATTGCTTAGATTGTTAAAAGTTGTGGGTGGTAGAAGATGTCTGACTTGTCTGAGTGTATTTTATTCTCTCTTGTTAATCCATATTGAAGACCTGCTGTGGTTCTGTTTTTTAGGAAATATATGAAGAACCAGCATCAGCTTGGAAAAGAAACAAAGAGTGCTTCTGGGCTTCTGGAGATTAGTCACTGAATGTTTGGTGGTGCCCTAAATCTTAAATGTGGCAAACAGTCTCTTAGGTGATGCGAACGGAAAGTAGCAGAATGCATGAGCGCGTGGGATGAGCGGCCGCAGGAACTGAAGCTGGAAGAAGTGGCTTCACTAAAGTGTGGGATAAGGAGTCTGCTGGACTATTCTTCTGTGACTGATTGTAGCCAGCTCACAAGGACTGTGACCTTCCTTTTATGGTCAGCTGTCCCAGGAAGACCTCCCTGTCCCACAGGATACTGACAGCATCCTTATCAGGCATGTTTTACAAAAGATGGGCAGGATCAGAAAGTCATTGTTAGTTTTGATATTATATATTTTACATAACTTAAATGTAAAACCAAATAAGTCATGATTTTAAATAGCTTAAAAGTAGATTCTATTTGTTTATATTCATTGATAATATCTAAGGAATTTTATATTACAGAGACCACTATGACTTCAGAATCTATAATTATACAGTAAACCTTTTTATATTTCATTAGTTATCAGTGTCCTTATGAGTGTAAAAATTAGCATAAAATTGTTGGAAAACTAGCAGCAAAATGGTTTGTGTTAAAATGGTATCTGATGTTTGAAAGTTGCCCCACAACTACTTAGGGAGATGATGTGATTATTTATTAAAATAGTTTGGATAGTTTTCATAATGTTTATATGACATTAGCTTGTGTAAAGTTATTACTAAACAAATTAAATTTTCTGCAAGATTTTTATACCAGACATCCAGTGTTCGATTGGTCAAGCTATCATGGCAGGCCTGAGTACAAAAGTCCCATACAATTTGTTGTGAAAATTTTTTTAGCTTTATTGGCCTATATTTGATAAGTAAATGTATTTAAGTTCTATAATGTGGTGTTTGGATGCTTGTGTTGTGATCATCACGACCCAGATGAATAACACATCTGTCATTTCTGTAGCTTCAGTAGGGGGTGACTTCAGGTGCATTCTGAGCTCCTAAATAATTAAAATCCCAGCATAGTTGGATGATAGACGTCATCATAGAATTAGCAGCATTCATAAATAAAGACAACCATTAAACACTTAGATTGAGCGTTGAAGTGTTTTTCTTTCTTTCTTTCTTTTTGGCTTAAGTAACTTAGTAATCCTATTCATTATATCCAGGAAAACCACATTTTACCTAGTTAGCTCATATATTCAACAAAGGTTTTCTGAAAGCCGATCGTATGACAGACTCCCATCCCTGTCCCGCATCTTTGTTACCATGAGAAGATTGTCTTGATGGCTGTGAGCAACAGGACAGCCATGCATCCTCAGGGATTTGTTGGTTACTTGGTCTCTGTTCCTTGGTCCACCCCAATTATTGGGTCAGTAGGATACTTGGAAGAGAAAAATCTCCACCCTGCTGTGGGATGGTCTTTCTGTGAATATGTGTTGCTCTCATTAGTTGATAAATAAAGCTGATTTGACCTATAGCCATGAAGAATAATACTAGATGGGAAAACTAAATGGAGATACAGGCAGAAGGAGAGCGAAGTAGAGAGAGAAATCATGCCAGCAAATGGGCAAAAGCCATGGCGACATGGCAATACATAGATTAATCACGGGTTAATTTAAATGTAAGAGCTAGTTAATAATAAGCCTGAGCCACTGGCCAAAGATTTATAACTAATGCAAGCCTCTGAGTGATTGTTTGGAAGCAGCTGTGGGACTGGGTGGTGTGATGTTAAGTTGGGAGTGTCACCCCAGGCCCTGGCATCCATCCCAGCCCCCTGGCCTGGGAGTTGTGTTGGTCTGGACTCCAGATCCCAGCATGCCAGGGTATTTAAGTGGGAGCCCTGAGGAGGAACACTTGGTTATGGGTTTTGCGTGTGCTCCCTATGCTCTCGGCCACCCGAGAGTACTGCAATTATTAAAACATGGGAATTTCAATTCGATTTAATTTGGCTTGATTGGATTTCTGTGCACCTGTGTAGAGGATTTTTCTTAACAGGTGGGACAGAGAAACTCCATTAATGATTTGGGGTAGTCTGTCTATCTCAACCTTCTCTCACTTTAGAACCTTCCTTTCCTTCCACAGATTTTAGTCTGCATCTGTGTCAAGAACTGGGTGTTGGAGTCAGTTACCCTAACCCTGAAAACACATTAGGTTACTGGGCCACTGTGTATATGCCTAGGATTTTGCACCATGTGAGATACTTTCCATTTCTAAGGTGGGATTAGATTAGATGCACCGGAAGAACTAGGGTGGAGCACCCTTGAGAGTTTACAGTGCACAGCACTGGGATTCAAAGGGATCTTCCTTAGTCCCTGACTTCTCAGGCGTGACAGAGTTAATTAGTGGTTGAGAGATTAAAAGCTGATGTCACCATCGCATGCAGCCATTGCCAGCTGGCTGTTAAAGTAGAAGAGTAGCCTTAAAAACCAACAGCAGCCTTTAGCATATTGCACGCTCCGGACTGTGACTGGTCGTGAGTGCATTCCCTCAATAAGCTTGATAGTCGTGAGCTGAAAATTACCAAACAAAACACAAAAGTAATAGCAGATGTTTAGTCACTGATGGAGCCTCTAGATTTTTATCGTCTGGATATGATTTGTAGAGTCACAATATGTCTTCAGAACATTTTTTTTACATTAAAATATCAATTTTAAATCTTTATTTGTGAAATTTAAAGATTTTTATTTGCTTTTCTTGAAACAAAACTATATTAATATTTTTATGATGTGATTTCAGTTGAGAATATATGTAAATATCTTATGAGTTCACAGATAAATCATAATAGAATTTACTTTCATTTCCTCCCAAAGTTATTTCTTCTTTGGTGATACTTTGTATGTCTTCCATGTTTTTCCAGTCTTTTTTTTTTAATTTTTTTTATTTTTATTTTTTTATTTATTTTTTTATTTTTTTTCCACATTTAATTTTTTATTATTGCGTTATAAATAGTACCATTCAAAATTTCCACCTCCTCCGCTCCTCCCATTTCCCTCCCGCTTCCCCACTCCCACTCCCCCCTTTTCTCCTCCAGTCCTAAGAGAGGGCAGGTTACCCTGCCCTGTGGGAAGCCCAAGGCCCTCTCGCCTCCATCCAGACCTAGGAAGGTGTGAATCCAAACTGACTAGGATCCCAAAAAGCCAGTACATGCAGTAGAATCAAATCCCAGTGCCATTATCATTGGCTTCTCAGTCAGTCCCCATTGTCAGTCATATTCAGAGAGTCTGTTTTGATCTACATGCTCGTTCAGTCCCAGTCCAGCTGGCCTTGGTGAGCTCCCACTAGATCGGGCACACCATCTCAATGGGTGGACGAATCCCTTGCGGTTCTGACCTACCTCAGGATCCAGCAATACCACTCTTGGGAATATACCCAAGAGATGCCCAATCATACTACAAAAGCATTTGTGCAACTATGTTCATAGCAGCATTATTTGTAATAGCCAGAACCTGGAAACAACCGAGGTGCCCCTCAATGGAAGAATGGATCAAGAAAGTGTGGAATATATACATATTAGAGTACTACGCAGC
>PVIU01007389.1:0-91724 GCA_004026605.1 Ondatra zibethicus
GAACATGGTATCTGCGCTTGCAGCAGTTCAGAATATCGTTAACAGTAGTGTTCATATTTATTCTAATAGTAAGTAAAACTCCAGAAGTAATAAAATATTGATTCCTTTGGAGTCAAACAACCCTTTCACAGGGGTCACTTAATGCCATCAGAAAACACAAGTATTTACAACACAATTCATATTAGTAGCAAAATTCTGATTATAATAAGGTAACAACAAAAATTTTATGGTTGGGGGTCACCACAACGTGTTGAACTATATTAAAGGGTTGGAGCATTAAGAAGATTGAGAACCACTGACCTAAGTAAACAGGGATATCAGGAATTAACTTTTCAGAAGAAATACAAGGCAGTATTTATATGAATACAAATGTATACATCATTTGTTTTTATAATCTTCCATTTTTAATTTTGAGTGGTAGCTTTGTCTTTTGTTTTTGCTTGCTTGTTTTAAGGTTTCTCGAATTTGTTTAGTACAGGTTCCAGTTTGCTCCTCTACCTTCTGATGGTCTATTGCTGCCACCTTCTGTCAGCCATTTAAACAACTTGCCACAGAGAGGCAGGAGATGCAGATGCTCCGCTCTGTATCCATCCGATCATCCTCAGCCTTCCTCATCCCTTGTCTCTCTTCTCCCTTCTCTCTGCTAGCTCCTCTCTCTGTGTGCCCCCCTTCCATCCTCAAGAGGATTAAGGAGCAATTAAATTCTCTTCTATTGCTATGATATGTGCACAAGCTCACTGGAAACCAGGACACCCTACATAAACTTTTAACACCTATGGACTTTTCTTCAAGTTCCTGCTTTCTATACACAATACAATGCTCGTTGTCTTGCCTCCATAGACAAGGTGCTGACCAGATGCAAATTCAGACCTGCTTAAGGGAAATGCATCATGAAAGAGGAAGCTTAGGACTTGTCCATCAAAACCGCCTTAAGACTGCTTGATACACAAAAGACACTCATTCAACAGACAGACCGGCATTCTGATATCAGTTTGCCACCTCACTTTTGTCCATCCTGGTCTGGGTTATCCTTTCCATACAAAATAAAACAGTAAATCCTATTTCACAGAAAGGCGTACTGCAGACACAGAAAGGCAAATTATTTACAGAATTGCTGTGTGGAGTGTGAGCAATCCTTGTATCTGTGGAGTGCATTCATTGAAACATCACTACATTAGCAGCATCCTTTCATAGGAAATTTGGGTCATCCAGTAAAAAGTTTCTCTCTCACTCTCAAACCAGATGTATTATTTGTCATGTAATCCTGTTCTTGGGTACCCTGCATGAAATAATTCAAGGTCTACTCACTAA
Organism: Ondatra zibethicus; assembly: GCA_004026605.1. Classification (NCBI taxonomy): domain Eukaryota; kingdom Metazoa; phylum Chordata; class Mammalia; order Rodentia; family Cricetidae; genus Ondatra; species Ondatra zibethicus. The sequence continues at coordinate 1,312 of PVIU01007389.1, forward strand.
ATATCTCTTATGTCACCTTGCATATTATCGTCTCGTTTCTTACCTTCTTGCAACTCACTGCCATTTTCCAAAGGCTTTTCTAACTCTTTTTCCACTGTAGGAGCTGTGCTTTTTGATGACAAAATGTCTGGAGCATGGAATCTATAGTATTCACCTAAACTCCCGTGAGAAGAGAATGGTTAGGATGTGGAGCAAAACCACGCCTTGGAAATTCCACAAATGTTTGATTTCTTACCAGATTTATAACACATCTCCTTTATTGCTCTTTTCTCTTCAATTTCTTCGGGGGTCTTTGTCCATAAACTAGAAGCATCTATAGGATATATATTTTTTAAAAATTAAATTGTCCCAAATCCAAATAATCTGAAAATTTATAAATTAGAAAGAAAAATCCCAAATATTGTTTTCACGGATGGACTGCTCTTCATCTAATGTTTGAACATTTAAAAAAAAAGTGCAAGCTCATATTTCAAAATGCTTCCATGTTTAGCATTTAAAAGAGTCATCAAAGAGAAATTATATATTTTATGCTCTGTGTGCTAAATTGAGAAGCAGAATACACAGACTTGCTGAGAAGCTGGAGGGTAGAGCATGTGGGCAAAGGAAGAAACTACACCTAGCAAAAAGAACAGTGAAGAGTTCCGTGCATTCCTGAGCACAGAAATGATAGCAGTTGGTACCCACAAAAAGATGCATTCCAGGGCAGAGACAAAGTAAATTTGGGTTTTTTTGGGGGGGGGTTATCTGAAGTTTATCTGAATGGCTCAATTGTGCTGTGATGAGGTGAGAGAAAAGGGAAGGACCACAATGCAGAACATATGGGTCCTAATTCTGAACATTTCTACCGATATCAGGAATGATGCAGATTACAGTACTTTATAAATTACAAGCTACTCCCTGGATGCTTAAAACTCAAAAGAGTAAACGTGAAGAGAAATAGATGTACGTACACCAGCATTCCAGCAGTTGTCTCCTATGAGCCTATCTGTAAGTACATGCACTTAAACATGACATATGGCTCCCAGCCATCATACGACAAAAACTCTTGGTCCAAAGAAACATAAGCACGCGCAGACAGAGAATAAATTAGAAAGTAAAACTCATTTCTTTGATAATATTTGTATTTTCTCAACAAAATCTGGCATATATGTTGCACCCTAAGCCTCTCATAGTTGAGGAGAGTCTGTAGAAAATACTGTGGGTTTTTACATGTGTAATGTAATCCAACAAAAGGGGTACTAACCATTTTGTTCCTCTTCTTCCTCTTCCTCCTCTTCTTCTTCAAAGTTAGTTTTTAAAACTAATGGATTGTGAATAGGTCGTGATACATTCTCCATGGGTTTCAGAGGTTCCTGACTCTGGCTTGGGGGTGGATTTCCTTCCTGACTTTCTTTCTGTAAGGTGGTATCTACAGAGAAAACACAATGCTTTAATCAGTTCAACCAGTATTGGTAATAAATTCAGTGACAAATCATTGTGATGCTTTCTTTATTTCTTAAAAAAATAGGAATGGTCTCATGTCTTCTGGATGTGACTGAACTGTTAGACCTGCTGCATTCACGAGATCATGGCAGCTGTGGTTGCCTGAATAAGATCTGCTCAAAATCAAGCCAGCAAACATCCCAGTGTGGAGGAGTAGGGGTTCACAAGGCTCCGTTCCTACCTGAAAGGCTTGACAGTTAATGTATTTCTGGAGAAGGAAAAAATATTTTTCCTTATTAGTGTGGTCCTTGGTAGATTGTATACACTCTAGTGCATTGCCACTGATCCATGAGTATACGGAGAGTAGAAATTGGTCATGAAGGGTTATTAAAAACTAAGCAAAAAAAATAACAAAAGAAACAAACAAAAAAAAACATATGTGGAACGATGGGAAGTGGGAGTGGCTCTAAGGAGGAGTTAGGAAAAGTGGGTGGTGAATATTGTCAAAATACATCATATGAAAGTTTTAAAGAATTAACATAATATTTTATTTAAAAGAAAACAAAATACTAAAAAAGAAGAACAAAAAGAAGAAGAGGGGCTGAAGAGATGGCTCAGCAGTCACTGACTACTCTTTCAGAAGACCCTGGCTTAATTCCTAGCACCCACGTGGCAGTTACTGTCTGTAGCTCCAGTGCTAAGGGATCTGACACTGCTTATGACCTCTGTAGGTACCAGGAACATACATTCAGACAAAAACTCATAAAGAAATGAAATAAATACAATTTTTAAAATATCACTTAAAAAAGAAAAGAATAAAGGAAACAAGCTTTCTTGTATCCAATCTTGAACTCAAACTCACATTCATTTACAGCCAGGTTGGCTTTGACTGTCTTGACTCTACTTTCCCAAAACAAGATATACAGTTGGGTACCACTGCACACGGTTTATGTGGGGCTAAGGTTTAAGCCCTGGCCCTTGTGTTGGTTAAGCAAGTGCTCTACCAACTGTGACATATCCCTGTCCTTTTAGATTATTATCTTCTTAATTAATTGTATATCAAATGTGTCTGTTATTTTTAGAAAGATTATTATACCCATTTAATAAATATCAACATTTTGAGCTCAGGATTTGAATGTTTTCTCGGGATGACAATATTCTCGGGGATAATCCCTTTGATACTGGACAGAGGCTGTGAGGACAGCACTGAGTCAGCAATGTAGTGAAGAAGTAAAGGACTCTGTCTACAGTGCGCTGTGGCACTAAATGAGGGTGCTCTAGTAGGTGGAGCATATCAAATGCATTTTCAGCATATGTCAGATTGATTGGGATATACCGACAGAGTAAACCAAGAAGCTCTGAGTGAAAACTGATCGCAAGGCTTTTAGTTGCAAAGCAGATCTGTGAGATGAGAGTGACTTTACTCACATCACTTTGTTGTGAGACACGCAGTCCAGCCCGGGCGGGCCTCAAGCTCACTATGCAGCTGAGGATGACCTTAAACTTCACATCATCTTTCTTCTGCCTCCTCCCAAGTACTAGGATTATAGGTATATAGGAGGCGCTGGAATAGCAAAAACTCCACCAACTGAGCCACTTCCTCAGCCTAACACATTTTATCAATTACAATGAAAAATACTACAAGGCAGGGACTGCAATGGGATAGTATATATGTCCAAAAGAGCAAAGGATTCCACAGCTCTAGGCTAGAGATGGAATTAAGCTTGCTAATCAGCTAACTTTAAAATTGGTAGAATCCATGCTAGAATGGAGGGAATCTGAATTCACGAGAGAGTGTGATGATAACTAACAGTAATAGTGAACATGCTTGCTTCCTCCATTTCTGAACTTCTGTCAAACAGTAAACCACTTTCTGATAATCTCTTGACCGTACATTTGTAATTTCGCCAGTCTGAAGACTTTGCAAACCTACACATTCCGCTTCCCCTTTTGTTTCAAGTTCCATTTTTGCCGTGTTTCTCTTTTCATGTTTTACAATAAACAGCCAAGAGAAACCATAAAGCAACTTGAGCATGTAATTGTTTCTCCTGCAGAATACCCTAGCCTGCCATCTGAAGCTACGCCTTCCACGGCCTTAGAGCATACCCACAGCTCAGCTGAGGCCTCTGTCATGCTTCTCATTTGTGTCTCAGACCACGTCAGAATGTGCTTAACCTCACAGGCCTCTTTCAGCATCATGACCTTGTCCAACATCTTCTAAAATGGCCTCCTTCCATAGTTCTTCATGCCTTCTGAGTCTTTTCTAGAATGGCCTTCAATATTTCATGCACACAAAAGCAGGCTTTTTCTAAGCAGTAATTTTCATCAGCCTCTTCTTAATACGCAGTTGAAGATGGGTGATTTGTACCGTGGCATTAACACTGAGTAATAGGTGTGCAGCTGACACAGTTTAGAAACAACCCGACGGCACAGACACCTCGGCAGGATCCTACAGATGAAAAAGCTGTGCCACGGTGAGTTGCCTAAGGTTACATTGGCAAGTGTGTTTTGAGGCAGGATGAGATTCTAACCCAGTTGAAACTATAGTCAGTGATCTTTAACTTTGGTAATTCAACTTCCAAAGTCTATGTCTAGTGCTTCTGGAGCAACAATAGCTTATGGAGAGACAGTTCCGCGCAAAGAATTGGTGAGGGAAAGCCTGCATCTGAGATCAACCCTGTCCTTAATCTCTTTGATTACATAATCCCCAAGTTTCCAGTTTTCTCTTCAATCAAATCAATTGGGTTTCTATCCCTAAAGCCAGTGGTGGGATGCAGAGGGCTCAGATCAGCACTGGATGACTAAGTGTTCAATTTCGAGGATTATAAGTATGTGCTATCATGTCCAGCTTAACTGGTGGTTTGATATAACCCCCATGAAGAGAATCATGAAGAAGTCTTAATTGATAATTTTACTAAGAGTGTAGATGTGATCTACAATGTCAAGCAAACTATTGGAAAATTTTGGGGGGAAGCACCTCATCCTGGAAGAGGACAGCTGGTGATTTAGATAACATTACTTCACATGTCTGGTGGGTCTCAACTCAACAAGCGAAATCCCAAACAAACCATTTCACTGGTTACCTTTTTAAATACCCAAGTTTTATCTTATCTTGACCACAGTGACATCGGTACATATAGATTACATAATGCTTTGTGCTACCTGATGCTTTATTAGCTTTGTCTTTTCATAATTTATACTATTTCCACCTTGGGTTGATAAGCAGTTATATGTTCTTAATGAAACACAGGAAGGTAGATGTTTTTCCTTAAATGTACTACATGACAATTTAATGGTCTAAGGTTTAAAAAGATTTAAGATTCTAGTTCTAATTGATATAGCATTTGGTAGACAGACATTACTACAAATAATGTAAATAACTGCCAGGGATCAACTTATACCTTCTATAGTATTCAATATTTCCAAAATAAATAGGTAATATATTAACTCAAGAAATATTTCTTTTAAAGCCTTTGATAGTTGGTATGTTTGGGACACAGTTTATCCCACAAAGTTTGATGTATTGGAATCTTGGGCCCCAATGTGGTGGTGTGTGGTGGTGGATCTTTGAAGAGGTGAGGCCAATGGGAGAGAATAAGGTCATGAGACCGTTATTCTTGTGAACGGATTAATGCTGTCTCTCAGTTAAGGGTCAGGTCTTCTGAGATTCGTGGAGTTCCCATGAGTGAGCTGTTTTAACAGGAGGCTGGCATCTCCCCTGGTGCTATTTGCACCCATACAATATTTTTATATTTTACTTCTCTGCTATATTGTGACATAGCTGGGAGTCTCTCACAGGACATCAGTACTGTGTTGTTTAAACTTTCCATCTACTAGAATCGTAAGCCAGATAAACCTCTTTTCATATATAGAAATTATATATATATGCAAATATACAAATATGTATATACACTCAGTCTCTGGTACGTTGTAACACCTAAACAAAATGGACAAAAACAAGAGTTCATCTGCTACCTAGAAATTGAATTCTCTTTCTAGAGTACAGAACTGTGTCTGAGCAGAGGAAAACTTAACATGACTGAGTTTTCAGCTCAACATGATTAACTAATATCCAAGATTTCCCAGGGTAGAATTGTTAAATGTATGACATTGGTAAGTGAACAAACACAAGATTTTTGGTCTCATAAAGCTTTTATTCTACAAGAACTCATTAGGCAATAAACAATGCACAGAGCAACCAAATTATACTGTATCTGAGAAGTTAATGGGATGTGGAAAGCAGGAAATAGAGGAGAGCAAGGAAACCTGGAAGAGTATATGAAGGAGGTGGGACCACAGGCTACCTTTCAAATATGGCGCTAGGTACAGAGCTCATTAGAGGAAATATTTGAGCAAACCTTTGATGAAACAAAGTAGCTTGCCACAAAGATATTGAGAAAAAGTCACTTGATGCAAAGCCCTGAAAACGGGAATATGCTAACATGCTCCAGGAAAGGCAAATAGAGAAACATACAGATGGGGCTGAATGAGAAGTATCTGGGAGCTGGCAGAGTACTTGATCAAATAACTTTCTGAATTCAAGCTCTCGTTAGGACTCTGACCTCTCTGAATTAGATGAAAGGACACTAGAGGATTTTGAGTAGAGGACTAAAATCTGCTTGATCATAAGACTGTGGGTGCTGTACTTTGAATAGACATAAAGAGAGAAAGCAAGGGGAAACCGGGAGCAGCTGTAACAATAAAGTTATGAGGCAATAATGGTGGCTTGATCCATGTGGAGATTGCACAGATGATGATGAACTCTGACTCTGATATATCTGGATGGGAGAATTATGTTTCTGAATGGATTAAATGTGGAATGTGACAGAAATTTGGATGAAGATTCAGGTGCTCTAAGCAACTGCAAGGCTGGGCTCTCAGTAAAGATGAGTCAGAAACAGCAAAGGATGGGCCAGTTTTGGAGAGAGCAGAGATAAACTTATGATGTCAGTCTTAAATGCATTAAGTGTGAAATTCGTTAGGCATACAAGTCAAGAGAAAGTCAGAAGCTGAATTCAGACATTGAATGCTGTTATGTTGGGGGGGATCTCGATTTGGGGTGGTATGTAAACAGAGTCAATGATGTGTGAGTCATTGCAACCACAAAGTTGAGGCTGGAGAGAAAGCTCCGTGGTTAAGACAATGTCCTGCATAACCATGAAGGCTGGGGTTCAGATCCTAGCACCTCAGTCCTGCGATGACTTATAACTCTAGTTCTATGGTATCTCACATCCTCTTCTGGGCTCTATTTGTGCATAGGTAGGTGCACTTGAACACACACACACACACACACGCATTATATATATACATATATATACTCACAAAGACATGGGTTGGGCACAAATAAATAAACAAAATAAACCTAAAAGAATTACTAATGCAGAAAAGGAAAGGGGCCAAAAGTGGTGAGAGGTGACAAAATAGTAAAGAGGGGTGACTGTGATCAAGATCCATTATGTATAAGCATGAAAAGATAAGCAAACCCATTGTTATGTATAAGTAACATGTGATAATAAATATTAAAAATAAAAATAAGACTGGATGACATTACAAGACAGGAGGCAGGAAAAAAAGGAGTTCAACAACTTTCCTGGATACTACCCATGAAGTGTAATTGGCAAGGGCAAGTCAAATGGGGCACAGAATGAAGACAGTATTGAGGTCTGCAAACTTCTAAGGGATTACATGAAAAGAGAAAGAGATATCAAATGTGCCCACATCTTCTAATAGCTCAAGTTACACAAGGACTCAGATTTGACTGGTGTATTTAATAATCTTCATACAGCGGGTAGAAGGGCCAAAGAAACCTGATTATTTGAAAAGAGAGGAATAAAGGGAGGAAGGAAAGGAGAGAGGAAAACAATCAGAGAGAGAATAAACAAAATACTTTTAGTGCCACTGAGTGGGAAACAACAACATGGCATAACTACTAGAGAGAATGAACTGAGGAGAAATACTAATTAGTTAGTAAAGAGATAAATACATATTTGTATAATCAAAGGAATGACTTGGTAAGATTAAAAATAGTTGTGTGGAAGTCACAGGAAGAACTGTTGAGTTAACGTTCATTTAGTCACCAAGTGGGAAGATAGACTAGGTGGAGAATGATAGTTCGTTATGGGATGTGTGAAGAGGAGACTAGTCCAGATGGTAGTTAGGTGGGGAGATGGAAACTTGTAGAAATTCCCTACTCATCCCTTCAGTTCTTCAGTGAGATATTAAGGTCACCATCTGGGATGTGGAGATGTTGGAAGATGAATGAGAAGGAAAATAATTTAAAATCATAGTCCAGAAGAGATGTACCTGTGGCCTACATGGCCACAGAGCATGGTTGAAGTCAGTAGTATAGACTGTGGTCAAGAATTGAAACTCCATCAATATGGTCATGCGTTTTCTTTATCCACGAGCAGTTTAATATATGCAGGGTTAGACCCAGTGCGTGGGTAGATTTGACCCTATTGAAAGGAGGCTTCCTCTGAGTGTCAGGTTGAACCATAACAGTTTTCAGGAAAACCTGAGATTTCTAGAAGGGCCAGTTATATTTACAACATACAAGAATAACCCACCCAAGAGCATGACAGCAATTAGCACAGAGCTTATTTAACAGTAGGGAAGACAATGATTGTCATTTACACAGGCATCCCATCCCATCCAGCCTGCTTTGAGAGGAGGCCCTCTTTGTTTCCTGCTGGTCTTCCAAGAGCTAGTAAAATCCTTGGTATTAAGCTACCAGATAAAAATAATGTCATGGGAATGTTTTTCATTAGATTTTTTTTTAAAAAAAAAAACCATACTGTTGTAAACTAAGAAAGCCAGGTTAATCCATTACATCACTTCGGTACTTTTATCCCCTTAGGTTACTGCTTAGATTTCATCTCTTCACATCCCACCCATGTGTCTAACCAACCAATTTACTGCACATTACTTTTGGTCCAGACATTGCAAAGCAATGGCAAAAAAAAATTATGTTCCCCATCCTCTAGATGCTAACAATCTAGTGAGAAAAAGAAACAATAATAAAAGTATTACATATGTGATGTGCTTTATGGAGTCAAAGGTTTCCCAAAGTATGCAATAAAAGGCCTAAAGTCTTAGCTATTTACTTATTGAGGTTATATAAAATTATACTTCTAATTCTCAAAGGGCTAATATCATTTTCTGATCATATGTAAGACCATTCCACTAGAGACGTATGGTGACCATTGCAGAATAAGATTGCTACGGCATCAGAGTAATCTTGAAATCACCAATTTCTCCAACACGGTTCCCTTAAATATGAGGTCCTATGTGTTCTGTGAAAAATCTATGTCAATAAAGGGAGCATTTTAGTATCACTGCAGATAGCTGCTGTGACAGAAAAGAGACCTGCAACCAAGAGTATGCCTTTGCTCTCTCTCTCTGCACCTATAAGAGATTCTTGACCGTCTCACCTCATTTTTGTACGCAACTGCACCTCCCTAGGCTTCTACTCCAAGACCAGACTATAATGCCACATAACCAATTATTACAGATATAATATACTCACTGCTAGTTGGTGGCAAAAATAATCCATTGATATTTCGGGGTTTGCTGTGGTAAAAGATACAACTGATCTTCACACAACCAAGAGGTTGGGTTTCCCAGAAGCATGAAATGCTGCAGTTTTGCTGTGAAAAGGAAGGGAGGGAAATACAATGTTTAGGCACTCACAATAAATGCAGACTTCTAGAACACAATGCAACGTGACAAGAGCAGCTTTAATTGCTGGCTTAGAATCATCTCTGTTTCCTACATTTTGCCACCTGTAAGCTTTTCTGTTTAAAAGACAAAGTGGTCTTTTATTTTTCTACAAGTTTAGGTTGAGCAAAGTGATAAACAAGATTTTCTGGGAGGAAGAACTACTTCTATTTGGTTATAAAAGTTTAATTAAATGATATGGAAGGAAAATTCTTTTAGTGAAAATGATCAGTCATTTTACCTGCATTTCCATGTGTCTAAATCTGCAAAGTGGATCTAAACATTTTCTCTCTCTCCATAATGAGCACACAGTGTCACTGCCAAGGGCTTCTTCACAGTGTCGGAATCGGCACTGGGAACCCTGAGGAGTAAACAATGCAGAAGTCACACTATATTAATATTAGTGTTTAATAACAGAATGTTGAACCAATTAAAAAACAAGGAGTCTATATAAAATTGGAATCATGAAAACATATACTACCAATGCAGGCTTGTAAAGACTAAGTTGTAGCAACTCTGCCTCTTTTCAGTGAGAAAGTAATAAGAAAATGTCATGATCAAATAGTACTACATGCCACAAGTTAACTCACCACAAGTTACTCTCAAAATGCTGTGCTTTGCATCCAGTGAGCCCACAGCATTCACTAAGAGCAAAGATGTGAGACGAGAGACCCCCTTGATTGCAGTACAACAAGAGGAGGCTTTAGTTCTCTTTCCGAAGAAAGCTTGGCGAGTATCTACAATGCACTAGCAAGGTTCTGCATGTGAAGACCCACTCTACCAACCACTAAGACTGTGGAGATGCTGCAGACTGTGTTGATATCGAGAAAGTAAGTGGAATCTCAACCGTGAGATACTGTGAAATCTGAAGTAATTTCCACATAATATATATATATATATATATATATATATATATATGTTTCTTCTTGATCTACAAAGCTGACTAAATATATTTACACAGGTATTTTATTTTCCAACCAAAGTAGATGTCGCTGACTGATATTGCTTTATCTTTGAATTCTACATTCTTTTGTGCACGTATTCACAGTTGAAAAAAACTGTAGGCCACTGTCTCAGACAGGAGAATAGCGAGCGGTAACAACATTCCACTGCATTCCTTTCTCTCTGACATATACTCTTTGTCTTCTATTTCTCTAGCCACTTTCCTTTCCCATCAAAGATGAAGTTTATACTCTCAGAGCACGGGCGATAATGGGCAGTGAGTTTGCGTTCAGGCAAACTGGTATTTAACCCCACAGCTTTACTACTTTTCAACAGCCACCGTGTTAACAGTTAACTCAGTTTCTTTGTTTGTTTTTACTCTTTAAAAAAATTCTGTCTAGTCATTTCCTTACAAGATAATATTCATCAATCATGTGGGGGTGAACAGAGAAAGAGACAAAACTCTGACAATCTGGAACAGAAAGTTTGCCATCCAAGAACTCTTTGAAAGGTAACGTGACCAAAGTGGACTAAATTCTTGTGGCCAAAGAGTTTGACTCCAGGTTGCTAGTAGATATGAAAGATGTTTGACCAGACAGAACATCTGTCTTTTTTAGGTTCATTTGGTACATGGGCAGTCACTGAGTTTCTACATTTATTCATTTTTAAATATCCATTAATTCCAATTCTGTGTTTCCACTTAACATTATAACTGTGGTTGATTTGTTTACATACGCTACATTCAATCTCCTTTAACATGGTGTCTAAATAATTGTTGTTAGACTTCCCACAGGAAAAGTGAAATAACTTTTAATGAATTTCAAAGAAGAAAAAATATACTACAGCACTGATAGCAATCTGAATTCAACTATTTAATAATGTATGACTGAAGTCATATTCACCAAAATAATATGCTATATTTTAAATACCACTATATAGTGTACAGAATTAAGAATCTGATGTTTAAAGAAGAAATAATATATGCAAATGTCATATAAAAACTGTCATGAAATTAACTATATATATAAAGAATAGTTTTAAATACATAATAGTTTTAAATTAACCCAGACTTTCTCACATAAATTCAGGATATCAGAAATATATAGGCTTTTACTTCAGAATTAAGGTATCTTTTTATTGCTGCTTCTTCCTTCGCTCTACTAAAAAGCTTAAGCATGGGTACTGTAAGTTGTACAATATTTACCTTTATGCATGTGGAATTAACAAAGAAATAGCAGTCATTCCCAACTTCTGCCATTTTCAATCTCTTGCGGCTAATCCAATGACTGTGTTTTTTTATATTTGCAGGGATGCAAATATAAGAACTATCAGAGTATAAGGGGGGAAAATTGGTCTTTTCCACAGTCTTTCGGGCTATCAGCAGTACTCCTTGACAACTGACCTCCTGTTGACAGTATATTACACAATAGATAATGCTTAAAGAAATTTAAATTAGAAGATACCTTCTCTAGCTTTGCAGAATTGTTGACAGTGGTTACTAGCAATCACACAAACTCAAACTTCCAGAATTTTCCTCATTGTTACACAATCTATTGTTTGCTCACCATAAATGACCTCATATGCAACTGTAGGCTCCTTCACCTAAGGGAATACTTTCCTTGCCCAATACATATCAAATATACTAAAAGATTATCTGTAAGTTTAACACTCTCTTTTATCTTTCAGTGTTATGGTTAAAGAAGAAACACAAATTTATATTTTCAAAGTTAAAATTGGTAAGTATTTCATGAGGAAATTTCTAAATGTGGTTTGAAAATGGAAGTAATGCAAATTTATCTACAATCCAAGAAAATAGGTACAATTATTTAAATATGTACCTGTTGCTATATACACTGACTTAGAAAAAAATCACAGCCAGATTGTAACAGTAATAAATGTACAAGAAAATAAACAGGAGTACCTATTCATCCAGTGACTTTATTCCATTTTCATCCATCATAAAAGGAAAATTAGCTTCGTCTGATAGCAAAGGGTTCCAGCATGCTTGAAACCTTGGAGAATTTGTTGAAAATAATATGAAGCCCTCTGATTCCCAGAGGGAAACATTTCAATGAGCAGTTGTTGAAGTCTTCATCTGATCATCTCTTCTATAAGAATCTCCTAGCAGAAATAAAGGATATTCATCATAGGTCACTTAGAAGTTGACTGTTGATGACTCAGCACACTGGATCAAAGTATGTTTGTAAATTAGTACAGTCTTTTCATTGAAATCGTAGATGATCAAGACAAACATTGGTCTCCACTTTAGGTAAAACAGGGTAAATTGTCATGAACTTTTTTAGTCCAGAGGTCTAGAGTAATCTAGAGCTAAACTCTAGGTTCGTTTGCTTGTAACTGTAAAATAAAAGGAATGAGGCAGTGTTAAAGGTAAAAGAGCAGATAAAGGTTTGGCAAAACCCTTGAAATTATTGATAAATACATAAAGATAAGCCTTGATTTTTGGCTTGCCCTTCTACCTCTGGCAGCAAGGCGCCCATCTTCACAGGCAAGTCAGAGAAACACCTCTGAGATGTATTTTCAAGTGTGCATCTGCTCCAGATGAATACATGACTGAGTGTAGAGAGTCACTAGATGGCTTTCAAATACTGTTATCAAACACTATTATTGCCAAATTAAGTGATTTCACATGGAAAGGGCTGAAAAATGCTTTCCCCTCGCCAGCTGATGAGTAGCCCCCATTCCACGAGACAGTAAAACCAGCTCAAAATCACAAAGAGATTTGGGAAAAAAAAAGGATTCTTTCATTGTGTAAAACTTTAGTTGGGCACCTTCAGTTAATCTTTGGGATACCCAGAGTTCTCCCTTTTCCGCTCTCTTAGTTCTTTCCTCTCCTATCACTAATTTCACTTTTTACTTTCGCCTCGTTTCCATCCTCTTGTGTATTTCATTTTAGTCTTTTACAGAAAGCTGTGATTCCACTCAAGAGGATTTTTTTCTCTCCCTGTAATTAAAAGTGCTAGAAAATTTGTCTTCAAAAACAGACCAAGAAATCCTGGATTGTGCAAGCCAAGACAGACTCTGATGAAGTTCATTCTTGGTGTGTGTTAGGTTGCTAACACATCAGAGAAGAAAAATCTTCCAATTATCCTGAGTACCACTTTAAGGTTGGTGGCCAGGGGCCCTACACCAGTTCTGTATCTGAACTGAGGGAAGCTGATAGGGGCCATCCTGTGATGATCTCCTGGTGTGGATTCTTCTGTTTCTGCCAGAAGCCTTGCTTCAAGCATTGAAGGAACCAAAATATTGCTCCCGGTCCTTCTAGAGAGGAGAGGCTTAAAGCAAGTGGAATGTTTCTGGAAGATTATCTTTTCTAAGAAATGGCAGAATGTTGGATCTAGAATATTCTGTGGCAGTTTGGGAAGTGACAGTTGAGAGTTGGGATGGTCATTTGATTGTCTGAGACCCAAGAGACAAGCTGTTGCTTAGGATTCCTCTAGAGGTTCAAACAGTTACCAACCAAGTGAAGAGCTAAGGAGTGTCTGTCTTCAACAGCACAGAGCCAGAACCATGTGGGTATAGTCTTTTCCCACTCCAACCCCTTAGTTTCTTTTGTTTTGTATAAAATTGCATGTGTTTGTCTATGAGAAAAAGAATTATGTGCCAGAAGAATGAGATTGCAAAATAGCCAACTTCTTCCTCACTCACACCCTCCGTTGTGAGTCCAGCAATCACAAAACTATGAACATGTTTTTAGAGATACTTTATTCTTCTGAGAGTCCCCTGATATACTTTCAAGACAGACGAGGTTATTTAATTTCCCCCAAGAGCTTAAGTAAATAAAATGCTGGGCAGCTGGATACTATTATAGAAATACAAATTGAGATTGAAATAAAAATTATAGAAATAAAAATTGGCTTTTCCAATTGCCTAAGATGGTAAGGTTAAAAATCTCTTTATGGTCTCAGGCTTCAGTGAGATAGGTCTACTATTAGAATATAATACTTTTTGATTCTATATAAACATTAATTTTATTATTTACCATCTAATGTCGTTTTGGATAATAAGTCAAGCTAAGCAAGTTATTTTCAGCTCTGTAGTTGATTGACTACAATTCAAGCCCTCTGCTGGAGTCCAAGGAAAACCTTGACCGTGCCATTTGTTGATATTTCCACGTTTGGGATTTGTCTAAATTTTACTCATTGGAAAGGACCAAGAACCAAATTAGGCACCGTGTGATGATAAATTCAAACGGAAACTTAAAAAAAAATCCAGTTATGTTAATTGTAGAGTTTTTCTAATGTTCTTCCTGGAAAATCAGGGTTTCTGTCTGCACATTAAGAAATGTCTAAAATTTCTTTCTAAACTTCTCCGGGTTTATAATCCCTTTAAATTCTTAAAGAAAAAGTAGACAGGTCAGTTTCAGGAGAAACGAGCCAAACTGCATCCTAAACTTGATATTAATTTCCGAAAATATCATCGTTACTAAGTTGTGATCAAGTACACAACACCGGGTAACGGATCTTGTTTCTTTAATTTTTTTTTTTTTATTTGGGAGTCACGCACGAGGAGGCGCGAGCTCGGTAGCCTCACCGCCGCACTACAACTCCCAGAATGCGCCGCGAATCGGCGGTCGCTTCCGGGCATGCGTCCCCGCCCCCCTTCGGGGTGGTCCTTCGGCGACGGTGAGGGATCACCCTGGCAGGACCGGGTACTGTTCTCTGGCTGCCTGTTGCAGGGCTTCCTCTGGCCGGGATCCAGCGTCCTGGAGACACGGCGTGGCGCCATGAGCCGTCTGGGCTCGGTGCAGCGGAAGATGCCCTGCGTGTTTGTGACGGAGGTGAAAGCCGAGCCCTCGGCCAAGCGGGAGCATCAGGTACCCGGCGGCTTGGGCTGCTGGGCGGCTTCTCCAATGCGGCGCTGCGGCCCGGTAGCCCTGCAGGTTCTACAGGGGAGGTTTGGGTGAAGTATACCTTGAGCTCCAGCTTCTTGGACCTTCTTCGTTGTAAGGAGTGTGGGAGAGAGTCTCTTTTTTTATTTTGCCCTCCCAGATCAAATGATTCAAACTTGCTCTGTCAGGTTTGAAAACCTACATCGCAATTAATGTCTTCCTTCCCACGGAAGCACCGTTGAGTGAAAAACCTGAGAAGTGAGTGAGATATCAGGGTCGTCTAACTTGGAACGACTGTCGATCAACAGTCTGATGAGAAAGCATTGTTTACCTGTTGTGTCCTAGAAACCCATGACAGTGTTGACAGCTAGCCTGACTAAAGTCAGTCCGTGTGTCATTTCTTGCTTAATTCTAACTCTGAGTGCCTGTCCTAAGGTTTTCTAGTCATCTTTTATGTGTTTTACACAGAGTGAGCCTTGTGTGAACTTGAGTTAATATATAGATAGTTTTTATCAGTGTGATTTTTTTGATGTGTAGCAAAATTCTTAACCTCTCAACTCAGACACAATCAGCGTTTGCATTTGAAATCATTTCCACTCTTTTTCACCATTGCCACTCTGGCCTTTTTGTTGTTCTTGTGGGTTGTTTGTTTATTTTAGTTTTTTTAGTTAGCATAAAAAGTAAGTGTTTCTCTGTAGCTTTGGAGCCTGGCCTGGAACTAGCTCTTGTAGACCATGCTGGCCTCAAACTCACAGAGGTCCCCCTGCCTCTGCCTCCTGAATGTTGGGATTAATGGCAGTGTGTGCCACCACTGCCCGACTCCTTTTAGCATTTTCATCCATAATTTGTGTTGTCCCCTCTCCATGTCAACAGCTTCACATCTCCCCCAAGTCTCCAGTTTGCACCTCCTCGCACACACCATTACCCTTTTCATTTTTGTGCTCTATTATTCCCCATCTTTTAGAGCTTCACTTTTCCTCCCTGGGGCCCCTTTCTTGTCTTTTAGATTAAATGGAGGTTAACAAGATGCCCTGTTATCTTTTAGTCCCTGCTGCCAGGAACTGACACATGAATTAACATTTGTCAAATTTTAATTCAAAGGACTCTGAGAGTCTTCGTGCCAGTTTTCCATCAACCTTGATGTTTTCTTACCTTTTCCTTTTAACATCTGATATTTCCATATTCCTTTCTACTGCATCGTTATTACACTTAGAATGTCATAATGTTGTTTACGGTACTACTTAATAAGTTGTACTTGCTACCAGAATGAGTCCCACTATATTTTCTAGTAAAGCTCTAAGATTAGTATTCAGTATCGGTATTGCTGGCTATTTAGAACAAAAAATCATAATAAATCCAAGTATTGTAAAACACTCATCCTTCATGATTCATTTTAATCATGATTCTCAGCTTTGAATACTGCGGGTAGGGCATAATTTTAAAAGTACTTTATACTAGGGGAAATAAAAACCTCTCATCTCTTTATAGTTAAAACTGTCTTACAGAAGTGGTTACAGCATAGTGTCCAAGTAATTATCCAAAGTCTCTTATTAATTAGGCCCAGTCTGTTTTAAAATCTCAATGTGGAGTTCTTGCTTTTGCAACATCTTTCATCTTGTAAACAGATCAAGCACACTCCTGGGCACTAATGCTTTTCCCAGGCTAACCACTCTGCTTGAATTACTGTCAGTGTTTTTCAGTAGATCTTAATAAAAGTTGATTAAATTAGTCATCCCTTGATTAGCTGTATCCAGAAATTGCACACCACCCAATCAATCCGCATTGCCTGTTTATGTACACAAATGTTTCTTGCTTTTGCCGTAGTTTGGTCACAGGTGAAGGAGTAAATAGCAAACAGTAGTAGAGAAATGATCTCTGTGGAAGGAACATTTTATAGTCATTAACAACTCCAAGGGCATAGTCACCCTCCTTGCAATTTTATAAATTTAAAAATGTACACATACACACAAAAGTACAGGCATGCGTGCAAGGTGGCTGCTCCACAGGCCTGAGGAGGTCAGTTTTGATCCCAGCATCCACTTGTCTGTAATCTTAGAGTTGTAGAGGGAACATACTAGAGCCCTAGACCTTACCTGCCAGAACCACTGAGAGACTCTGGCTTCCACATGCACTCATATGGGCATGTATTCACACATACATGTTCACACACACACACACACACACACATACATACATATACCTCACACAAATCCATGAAAAGAGTATAGTATTCTAGTACCTAATTTTGTCTTGCCACCATTTTCCCTTTGCTTTGTGCAGTGTTTATTATTATTATTATTATTATTATTATTACTATTTACTATTATTTAAAGTGAATGTTCTGATTTAGACTATAAAATAGTAGCATAAAATTTTCTCAGAAATAAAAATTATAGCTAAAACTTGTCAGGATCTCAGAAGTAGTCTCTTCTTCCATCCGTGACGCTTTATATTCTTCCCGACAGTAGCAAAGTCATAAATGAAACTTGTAAACAGATAATTGTTGAAAAGAACAGGAAGGGAATCCCTGGCAAAGCAAGCAATCTCGGAGGGAAACGGCAGGAAAGTAAGTTATTGCCGGTGATTTTTAACAATGAAACCTGGGTGGGTAGAACTAGAATACATAATCAGCCTCAGATGTTGTGCCAGGAGCAGCTGGGCATTTTAGTTCCAGGAGGCCTGGTGACCTTTGACCACCTAGGGTAGACTTACCGTAGTAGTTGCTGGAAGTTTCACCAGGAGGCAATGGTGAGTGGATCTTGGTCTGGCCTGCATACTAAGAAAATGCATTTCATAAAGAAGCTTCACAAACATAGTTGGATGGGTAGCCACAGAGATTGTTAGATGGGCATCTAAACTAATCATGTGGATTTCAGCTTTGCAAGTCAGTCTTTTAAAAACTCAAACTTGGAGCCATCTTCCTTGTCTCTTTGTCTGAAGATATGAGCCAAGACTGAGGACGTCACTAGACTCTCCAACAACTAAGAAGCAAGTACAGTTTGAAAAAGTCAGTTTTGTAAAAATCTCATTGGAGAGTAGACTTAGTCTTGGAGAATTGTGATTGGTGAATCCATGTATTGACCCACCAGGCACACTCGGGAATGAAGTAAGTAAGCGTGTTCTACCTGTGCTTCGTTCCAAATGCAGTGGCTGACTTGCATTCTTCAGACACAGAATGCCCTGATTTTGGGCCTTTCCTCCGCACATCAAATCTGCTCAGATGTTGCCTCCTTAGAGGACTTCCTTGTGCCTTTCCATCGTGTTTTCCTCATTAGTACTCATCCGTGTAATAATGTGACACATTTTATTTCTGTCATAGCCCTCTAACGTCTGAGTTTCACTAAAGGTGGGTACTTCTCTGTATTTCCAGTGTCAGGTACAATGCTTGTTGTGGTCAGCGCATAGTCACAGGACACAGCTCCTGGTTCCATCGGGGAGGAGAAGCCTGTAGATCACAGTCCGCATGGACAATCAGTTTGAATGTGATCACACTAGAGAGAGGGAGAGCTGTTGTGGTGGGACAGGAGGGGAATCTCGGAGCTAGAGGCTAAAGCCAAAGGATCGTGAGTTCAAGGCCAGCCTGGGCTGCAGAGTGAGACCTAGGAGACAGTCGTTTAGAACTAAGGGAATTAGGCACAGTTCATGGGAGCCTGTGTGCAAAGTCAGAGGCTGTATATCTTATGCCAGTTTTTTTTTTCTCTTCTTTTAAGCCATTTAAAGTTTTGGCAACTGAAACTCTAAGTGAAAAGGCGTTAGAGGCCGATGTGTACAATGCAATTGCAACAGAAAAGGTGGATGGGACATGTTGCTATGTTACTAACTACAAAGGTAAAATACAGCTATCATGTTTACTGAAAGTATTATCTTTTTCACTGTATAAATCCTGTATATCTGCCATGGGTATTACTCTTCATGAACTCTTAAAACCCAACTGTAAAGGTAAAAAATCACAGTGGCTCCAAAAAGCTACAGAGAACCCTGTCTTGGAAAAAAAAATCACAGTGGTTCTATTTATTTTTCTTGGGGAAAGAAAGACATGTGACTAATGTTAACTAACATGAAATTCCCTTGAAAGGCTAGGCAACCTAATGCAGGTCTTACATGTTCCATCGTTTGCATAATAAACGTTTCTTTATCACTAATGAGGAAACTGAGTTTCAGACAGGTTTGGTAATTTGTCTAAGACCGTTCAGCTATTGAATGAACAGTAACGGAACCTGGGATGGTCCAGCCCTGAAACTTGTTCTCATTGTATCACCTAGAACTTCCAGTGCTTTCTTTACCATTGGTCAGGTTCCAGTCAGTAATTTGATCACCATTGGTCAGGTCTCCAGTCAGTAATTTGATCACCATTGGTCAGGTCTCCAGTCAGTAATTTGATTAACATTGGTCAGGTCTCCGATCAATAATACACCTTTAAAAAGAACTTTCACATTGGTGATATTAAGGGGGAAAAGATACACTAAAAAGAGAGGACTATTGTTTGTAATTATTAACAGACAGTGAGGTTAACTCTCAGTTCCAGTAACAAAAACAGGTAAATGAGCCAGATACATTCCTTGCTGTGAAGAAATGTCCTGAAATGCACTTTAAAAACTTTCAGCTGTGATAAAATTACCGTAACTGTACCTTAAAATGGTGTGTAACTCAGTGGCATTAAGGACATTCTCATGGTTGTAGCATTGCCACCATTCATATCCAGATTATGTCATCTTCTAGAACTAAAGCTGCTTGTTGGGAGCCCCCCTCCATTGACCCCCTTCCCCAACCTCCACAGAGCCCATCCCTCAGGCCTCTTGGTGTGGGAGGTCCTGCTATGTGTTGCTTTTATTGGTTAATGAATAAAGACACTGGTTTGGCCTATAGCAAGGCAGAACTTAGCAAGGCAGGGAAAACTAAACTGAATGCTGGGAGAAAGAAGGTGGAGTCAGGGAGAAGCCATGTAGCCTCACTGGAGAGAGACGCCTTAACTTCACCTGGTAAGCCACAGCCTCGTGGTGATATACAGATTAATGGAGATGGGTTAATTTAAGATATGAGTTATCCAAAAATATGCTTAAGCTATTGACTAAAGAGTATTGCAAATAATATGGTTTCTGAGTGATTATTTCGTGGCTGAGCAGTCAGAACAAACAAACGGCTTCATACAACAGCCTCTTCGTTCCTTCTACTTTCTGACTATAGGTAACTCATATAATTATCTCTTTGTGGCTGGTTTATTCTTTTAGTTCAGTATTTTACCAGATTGGATTATGTCAGATTGCACACATTTTTAAAATTGTTTAATATGTACATAGGAAATTTTGTTTATCTGTTTAGCCACTGATAGACATTTGGGTTGCTCCTACCTTCATGCCACCATTGATATTGCAATTAATGATGCATTATGTCTCCTAAAGTACTGCTTCCAGGTTTTGGGGAGGGGGTTATGGACCTATATAAATGTGGGATTACTGGATCATATGTTAATTCTAATTTAGAAAATTTGAATACCCATCATACATTTTCTGTAGTGGTCACACAGAAGTTCTAGCTTCCAGATGTGCCACTTTTTCCATTTCCCTACTAGGAATAGTATTACTATTATTATTTTTGGTGATAGCTATCCTAATGGATGTTAGTGGAATGCATTTTATATGTTTACCAGTAAAAAGAACAAAAAGTGTACTCAACCAGAAACAATATATTTTTAATCTAGTTCTTTATATTATGTATATGAGTAGCTAGTAATAGTATTATAGTGTATTTACCAATTTTATAACCTCTGTTGTGGGAGATGTTTTACTCTTTTGGCTTTTCTGGGAGGCCCTCCACCCAGCTCCCAAGTAAGTCACACATGGAGGCTTATTCTTACTTACGAATGCCCAGCCTCAGCTTGGCTTGTTTCTTGCCAACTTTTCTTAAATTATCCTGAGTACCTTTTGCCTCTGGGCTTTTATCTTTTTCTATTTCTGTCTACCTTTCTTTCCTTCTTACTCTGACGGGGTGGCTGGCCCTGATGTCCTCTTCTCCTTGTTCTCTTGCTCTTCCTTCTTCATTCTCAGGTCTCCTGCTATTTATATATACTCTGTATCATCTAACCCCGCCTTTCCTTGCTCCTGCCTCCTGGAAATATTCCCCAACGCCTCTGATTTATATATTTGAGTAAGATTTATCAGGCTCTTATATTAAAAAACTTCAGTGTGTATCATGTGCGATGTGCATGATGGGAGTAATTAAAGAGCTAGAGATTTTACTGCTCAAGGATGCCCACAGGACCAAAGATGGCAAACAGTTAAACACATAATAAAATAAGGATTTCAGAAGTAAGACTGTTAGAGAGCAACAGGTATGGAGATGCCAGAGAAAAATCTGTATTTTTGTCGTGCTTTGTAGCCACAGCAGGACACATTTTCTCAGTTTAGGAGCTACTGATGTGTGTCAGGAACTCAGGTGGAGTCTTAGTTGGAGAGTTTCTTGCTGTGGCTTGTCATGTAGGCACCTTCCCGCTAAGAATGCAGTGGCAACAGTAAGCTAACTAGGAATCTCAGTGGAGCCAGATGCGGTTCAAAAGGCTCACTTTTAGCAGTACAGAATATTGGCCCAGTGCCCTGAGACTCCTCACACCCAGGAGTAAGCAACCCTCACCCTCACTCACCCTCACTCACCCTCACTGTGTCTAGTGACCAGATACGCCGGCTTTATTCCATGTCTGCCAGAATTAACCCCATGTGGTAGTGTCATGTTCAGGGGAGGTGTGAATACAGCCACCTGGTTCTGCTCTCATGTGGAGAATTTAGGAAGAGACCATGGAACATTTTGGTAAAAAGACCATGCGTCTTTCTCGCATTTAACAAAGTACATCCCCACACGCTGGGATGAGGACTCAGTGCTGAGCATCATGTGTTTTCTTGTTCTTTTAGGGTGTTTTCTTATAGAGCAGACTACTGTTTATTGATTTTTTTTCCCCTCTGAAATGTCTTGCAAGATGAATTTTGTTTCCTCTTGACTTTCCCTATGTTTTTAGGTCAGCCATACCTCTGGGCTCGACTAGATAGAAAACCTAACAAGCAAGCCGAGAAAAGATTTAAAAAATTTCTACATTCAAAAGAAAACTCAAAAGGTTAGTGGGTTTTTCTTCAAACTTTTCTGATTTAAAGAGTTGAAATTTGTGGTTTATTGCTATGGTTCTTCTATGTATATACGTCTTGGGGAAAATAATTATATATATATTTACATACACACACATATATATAATATTCATTTTTAGGGCTAAATCAGTGGCACAGTGCCCAGACACGCACACGCATACATACACACAGGTGTGTACCCACACAAATACTGAAAACTATTTTCCCAACCTTTCTGTAACTTCTTTATAGTATCAGTCTATAATGTTTAAACATACGGTGTTGTAATAAGATACATTTTTATTTGGTTTGCATGAGAAAAATAATTACAGATATTAAAGGATAATTAATATTATTGCATTGATGACTATGTTATACATATATATTATTTATACTCATATATATGTAACATATAAACACATATATAAAGTACAGCATAGGGAGTACATATTAAAACTCTTAAGTCTCACTCAGGAGGTAGAGGCAGGTGGATTTCACAGAGTTCGAGGCCAACCTGGTCTACAGAGTGAGTTCCCGGACAGCCAAGGCTACCACAGAGAGAAACCCTGTCTCAAAACACCCCCAAAATAAAAAAAATTAAAAACTCATAAATCCTTACAGATTGTTGGCTACTTTAGACTGTAATGTGCATAAGTGTTAGTGTATTGAAAGTTGAAAATGTAGTGTTAGTACCCTAATTTGGAATGTAGTCACGTGGCAGTGATGATAGAGTCCCATTCACATCTGTCAGCGATGTAGTGTTTCCCGCTTCCACTTTGCACCTGTCCTCTGTCTGATGCCTTAACTGACTCTTTGCAGCGCCTCTGTGGAACACAGAGGAAGACTTCAGGCCTGTCCCAGAGTGCTGGGTACCAGCAAAGGAAGTAGAGCGGCAGAATGGGAAGCCAGTGCCTGATGAGAACGGACACATTCCTGGTATCACAGAATCATTTTGTGTTTAGTATAAGAAACAAGCAAAAAGGGTAAATGGAAAATTGTGTTAAGCTAGCTTTTCATTTTATTTATAGTGCGAAATTTCTGAATCAAGTTTATTGAAAAGTCTTAATAGTTTATAAAGTTATAGCAAGGAATGACCTTTTGGGTTTGAATCTTTCTCATGGATGAGAATATTTTGCAAGACGTTTGGTCAGAGTGGCTTGTTTCTTTCATATGCATCAAGCTTTCCACATTGAGGGAGCTTAGTCTAGCAATAAAAGTAAAAACAGCAACAGCAAATAGGGAATTGATAAATTGCTCAGCCGGATTGGAACGACGATATAAACACGGAGCACCACTGACAGTGAAGGGCGAGATGGAGAACTTGCTTCATTAAGTGAAAAAAAAAAAAAATGACGGGATCAGACAGAAGGGAGGGTAGGCAGTTAGAAAAGATACTAAAATAAAATTTAAAAGAAGTTTTAATGCTGTCTGAGTGTAGTGCTCAGTTGCTCCTGAACCAAGATGATTTTTCTCAAGAATGTGTTTAATTCATGGTAATACCCCAACAGGATAAGCAAATGAACCCTTATGATTGATTACAAGGAAAACAGTAAAATTGTTAACTTTCCCACTGATTTTAAGTGTCTGTATGATAGCGAATCTAGAAAATACGGAATATTTATAACCAATAACTAAACAAATGCCTGTGTCTTTTAATAGACTCAATGTGACAGCACTGACTTCTCTTTAAATCCCAGGCTGGGTGCCAGTGGAAAAGAACAGCAAGCAATATTGCTGGCACTCTTCTGTGGTGGATTATGAGTGTGGAATTGCCCTGGTCCTACGGCACAATCCTGGGGAGCCTGGACTTTTGGAAATTAGTGCCGTGCCCCTGTCAGAGCTTTCAGAGCAAACCCTGGAACTGATAGGAACGAATATCAATGGAAACCCATATGGTGAGTGAAGATGTTTCCCAAAGAGAGCCTCCCATGGTCAACCCCAGAAACACTGAAGCAGCAGTGAATGCATTCGCATCCGAGCACATCCTCTTCTTAAAGAGAAATCTTATCATCATCCAGATCTTATATTCAAGAGAAAATATATGTATGGCTAATCACTTTGATTTATTAATGTGACAGGTTGCCTTTATCCAATTATCCTTCCCCACGACAGCTCTAAAAACTGCTCATGAAAAGTTGGGATCCTCCAACCCCATGTTCAAAGCTGGGCAGCAGTGGCTCATGCCAGCCAAGAGCCAGAGATGCACAGATAAGAGGCTATCTGGGCCCTGCAGACAATGTAGCCTAATCACTGAGCTTTAGGAGACACGCCCTTTTCCAAAATATAAGGTGGAAAGCAATTGAACAAGTACTCAGTGTTGACCTCCTTTCTCCACAGTGCAGTTGCACAAATATGCACACACCTGTATTCCACAGAAACATGTATTCAAGTATACACATGTTGTGGGTGTTTGACCCTTTTGGCTTTTGGTGGGGGGGCCGCCACCCAGTTCCCAAATAAATCATATGGAGACTTATTCTTAGTTATACTCGGCCTTAGTTTGACTTGTTTCTTGCACTTTTCTTAAATTATCCCGACTACCTTTTGCCTCTAGGCTTTTGTCTTTCTCTGTTTCTGTATACCTTTCTTTACTTCTTTCTCCATGGCTGCTGGGTGGCTGGCCCCTGTTGGCCTCCTCTCCTTGTTTCCTTGTTGCTCCTCCTTCTCCCCAGATTTTTTCTTCTATTTATACTCTCTGACCGCCAGCCCCACCTATCCTTGCTCCTGCCTTGCTATTGGCCATTCATCTTTTTATTAGGACCATCGGGTGTTTTTGACAAGCACAGTAACACAGTTTGAGTTAAATGCAGTGTAAATAATTGACAAGCACAGTAACACAGTTTGAGTTAAATGCAGTGTAAATAAAAGTTACACATCTGAAAATAATATACCCCAATATATGCACCCAAATTGAGTAGGTTGATTGATGGGTATTAAGCTTACATACAGGATCAAAGATGATGTTAGGTAAACCCTGAGAGCAGAATGTAGCTAATGATATAACACACGCTAGCAAATTTTTTTCTCAAAAAATGTTTGATAGCAAGTATTTAAAGCTTTGTTAACTGTATCTTTTGAAATGGGCTATCAGCAGTACTTATATGAATGGTTAAGGCTACATTCCATTGAAATTACTTACAATAGGTGTCTGTCTGGACTTGGTCTGCAGGTCAGTGTGCCTACTCCCAGTGTAGAGAGTACACGAAAGTAAAAGAGTTTTTGGAATGTGTCACACTTGAGTGAGAACAGGATGTAATGCAGGATTATTCTCTACAGAAAATCAAATCAAATAAACTTCTTGTTAACATAGCTCCTAAATGTTTAGGCATTTATACATTTGGGGAGGTACTTTTCTCTTTCTAAAAAGAATGTGACTGAAAATGGCTAATGGCAAATTTTACCATTTAGGACTAGGAAGCAAGAAATATCCGTTGCACTTTCTCATACCACATGGAGCATTCCAAGTAAAAAATCTGCCAACACTGAAACACAATGACTTGCTGTCCTGGTTTGAAGACTGCAGCGAGGGTAAAATTGAAGGGATTGTGTGGCACTGTGGCGATGGCTGTTTAATTAAGGTAATGACAAAGACATGACACTCAGACTCTCTGGACAGGCTTTATTCATTCTGGCATGCAGGTAGTATAATTCCCTATAATTCTTATGGGCTAAAACAGAATTGAGTTGGTGGGAAGGGGCAGAGAGCAGTATACACAGTGGAGGCTTTCGGCTGGGCATTGGCCATCCGGGATGTGCTTCGGAGTTACAGTGATAATGCATTCCCCTCCTGGGGGTTCCTGTGACCCACTGTGTTCTCTGAGACATTTGGAGCCTACTTTCACTCAGCACTTCCTATACTAACTTAATAGGGAGTTCAGTAAAAACGTGCAAAGTAGTAGCATACACAGAACCAACTGTCTTATGCTTTGTGCCCTTTTCCCTGCACTTGTCTGTTTTTCCCTGGCATATGAAATTCATAATGTTCAAAACTGAATCTGTTCTTCATCGGTCATTTCTACCCCATTGTGCTCATTCTTCACAAATGAACATTATTTCTTCTTCATAATGCTGTAGGTATGTTGAGCCTTTCCGTGGTATGGCCCCTTCTTAACCCCCCTAACTGCTTTTCATTACCATGGATGAAAACATAATTTTCCGTTTGTTGTGTGACTGTGTTGTAGTCCAGGGAGAAATGAACAAACACTCACTTGCTACAGATAACGTGCTGAGGACAGACCAAAGAAAGGATTCCTTAGTGGGCCTTAGTGAGCCCCTGACTTTGTTGGGGTTACAGGAATCTGGGAAGGAGCTGCTTACAAGGAGTATGGAGGACCCAGAAGCAGTAGGATCAATAAGGATCAATCACGATCAATCACTCAAACCCTCCCCAGCTTGAGTGATGACTCACAAAAGCAGCGTCCTGGGAACTCCCTGCGCATCTTGAGTAGCTGGCTGTCCTATGGCAGGAGAGCCTTCTTTCCAATGGTAGCGCTACTTCAAACTCATGGAGAGTCTTAAAGAGCCTCCCTCCAGAGGAGATGTTTTCATGTGGAGGAAGCAGCCACACAAAAATGTCCTAACCAACTACCACCTACTTCCTTCGGGAGCACTGGATTCTGGCTCACATTTTTCTTTTTTTTCTGTATTCACCACCAGACTTATTATATCCATTAAATTTTGGAGGAGCCCTTGATTATGTTCCTGGAATTTTCAGGTACTGGCAGAATTAACAAAACAATGTCTCAGCCTTCAGAGAAATTCATATTCTAATGGGGAAGATAGACAGCACTATGTCAAAAGAACAGCTATGACATTTAATTAAAATAAGAGTAATATAAGGCAGACCCTTACATTGTACCTGTAGCAGACACTCAAAGTAAGTATTTACAGGTAAATTAAGATTCTATTTACAGACTAAATCTAATGCCACTTTTTCCTCCTTACAGGTCCATCGCCATCATCTTGGTTTATGCTGGCCTCTTCCAGATACTTACATGAACTCCAAACCAGTTATTATTAACATGAATCTAAACAAATACGGCTATGCTTTTGATAAAGAGTGTTTGTTTAATCAGTTTTCAAAAATAGACAAACAGAAATTTGATAGGCTCAAAGATATAATATTTGATGTATAAAATGTAAATATAGTTGGGATTATTGCAGTTTTCTAATATTGAAGAGTCTGCTATGTTTACAGAGGATGAAATAACTCAAGGTTCTATTTAATTTTGCTAGCTATTTGGCAAAATGTTATAACTTATAAATATTTATGTATCTGTGTTCATCGAAATCAAAGGATTTGAATATCTTAACACAAAACTATAAAATAATTACATCTGAAACTTCAATTTTAAATGGTAAAATTGTTAAAAGGTTACCTTTATGCTTTTAAAAAATTTAAGACATTATAAAAATAGGACTATCATAGCTCATTGTACATTGTATAGCAATAAATAATTCACGTCTTCAAAAATATAGTTTTCTACCAAGTTAAAAGTAAATATGACTTTAAGCAAAAATACAGTATTTTGAGATGTGAATTCTGTAGTTCAGAGACTGCTTGATTTGCAGCTGAAATTTTTTAATTTATAAAATAATTTTAAATCTACAGTTAAATGTGGTCTTTAATAAATAGGGAAATTATTAGGACTTTCTCCATCTTCCGTCTGTTCAGAAGCAGCAGGAGGACTAGTTAATTCAAATCCAAACTGCTCAGATAGCTTTTTTAACTTCTCTTCTAACAGAATATTCTTCTTCACTTCTTCCTTATAGTTGTACTTCAGGTCTTCAATTTCTTCAAAGAATGAAGGATCAAAATTTTCCAGTTCTTTTTTCAGCTTTTTAATTTCCTCCTATAAGTCACATAGAGCAATATATGTTTTTCATTTGAAATTTAGAAGATTTGATTACAAACATAAAAACCCAAATAATATAAACAGTAAAATATAAAGGAAAATATGGTACAATAAAACCTAGTTAACAAAAGTCTACAGTGACATCGAATCTCTCTCTGAACTGCATCAGATATTTTCAGGCAAGCAAAAGGGACTTTGCTCTTCATTACATGGAAGTTACTGTCTTAAGAGTTTTCAGTATTTTCTTTAATGTTCTTGTTTTTTAACTTTTATAAGTAATATTTATGATCATGGAACTCCCGGGATTTGTAAAAGTCAAGCAGTGAGTGTGAAGGGTGCAGGAGCACCAATTGCTGTTTACACAGCGATGAGCCAGGGCTCATCTCCAGGCTCCTGTGCTTCTGGGTCTTAAGGCAGAGCACAGAAACGTTGTAAGGAAAAGATCTCTGAACATAATTTCAAAAGGTACTTAGAAATACTGTTATCAACATGACCTACAAATTAAAAAAAAATTCTAAGAAACTGTTAGGAGGTAATTTGTTATGGCTTCAAAATAAATTTATTCTCTATTCCTTTCTATTTGTTTGTCTGATTTTTTGTTGTTGCTAGCTGTTGTTTAAATAAAAAGTTGTCATGAGTCAAATAATATCCTTAGTACCACTAAGGTAAGTGTGAAATATATCATGAATTTTTAGGCACAGACTTAAAGACGGTGATCATAAAAATTGTTTCCCAAAGCTGTTTTCACAGAACCCTGGCCATACTGAAGTTAGATATAAATAAGAATTACCATCAAATGTTGCTTGTCTAGGTCTGATTTTCTGAGCTGTGTCTCCAGGTCATTTATCTTTTCCTTTAGTTGATCAGAATCTGCCAAAATAGGAAAATTAGACCCACATTTTTGTTTACTGTGAATGAGTTAAAGATAGAGGATTTGTTTCAGAATAAAAAGGAAGTTTATGAAGCCTACAGTCTGGGATCATCTGTTCCTGTATGGCAGGAACCCTTCTCAGGTGTACTTCTATGTTATCACTAGTAGATAAGGTCATCCACAGCAAGCAAACAGAGGGGTAGCTGCTAGGTATTGGAAAAGTGGGTTATTCCTCTATATGAGAGACATTTCTATTTTTTTTAAAAGAGAAATTCCTATTTTTGAGAGAAAAATCCTACAACCAGTAAAATTTGTTAGGTACAGAATATACAGGCGAAGGACTAAAATGGCAAGCCAGCCGTTTGTGCTATTTCCATGTTGGTTTTTTTTTACACTATGTACAGAACTTCCGAGACAGTGCGTGTGGCCCACGGTAAGAAAGCAGCTGTTGACACACAGCACAAAGGTTAAGACACACAGCATCAAGTGGCTCTATACAGTCATGGAAGGTAAAGGGGTTTGTTGTAGAGTTTGAGGAAGTATCTGCAGGGCCTGAGGGGGCTCCTATAACTCAGAGACAAAGGTCAAACATCAACAAGGTTTCAAATCATTAAAAAAAAAAAATTTTCTCTTGTAAGGCAAAATCCCCCTTTGATTTTCATGTCACATGGATCCTACATATAAAGAAAAGATGTAATATTTGTCTTCTGAGACTGGTGGCCTATTTTACTGAACAAGATAATCTGTAGTACCATTTTCTTACAAATATTTTTATGGATTAATAAAACTCCCATATATATGCACCATATTTTATCTGTTGATGGACACATGGGCTGACCCTCTAACTACCTCCCATGTGGAGTGCCCCAGTAAACATGCATATGCACATGTCTGTTAGTTCATCCACAGTCAGCTCCTATATATTAAATACAGACTGGTGGTCAAACAGTGAAGCAAGAAAATATATAGAACATCTTCCAGAGGTTTTGTAAATGTCCTCATCTTTAAATGCTGATTCAGGAATATCCAAACAGGTTCATTTTGAAGCAGGTACTCTGAAATGTGACCGGTACCTTTCCTCCCTTCTCTTAAGACATAAGCAATGTAAATGCTTGGGCTTAGACAAATTAGAGAAACTTGCCTAATGCCAACAGAATTGACAGGTCTTTGTCCTGTGTGTGTCGAGAGCACACGAAGCTGTCCCCTAGCAGTCACACATCTGCTGCAGATAGATGAATGGTGTTTTTAGTTAGCGAAGCACAGTAGCATAGTGGCTAAGAGCCTGGCATGGCAAGGAGTTCTGAACTTTCATGGAATTAGTGTTTAACTTTCCTGTGCCACTTCTAATTGTTGTGATCTTGAGGATAGGTTATTAATCATTTATTAAATGTAAAATGAAGACAACAGTATTGATCATATGGCATTATAAGAATAAAGTAAAAATTTTGTAAAGTCCTTAGCACAGTGCCTCCCACAAATCATACTGCACATTACTACAAAGTAGCATTAGGATTCATTAGTATCTCTGTGAAATAGTTTAAAATTATTCAGATATATCCTGTAGGGCAGAACATGACACTTCCATCAAACTATCAGATAATGGCACAGTTATGTTAGAAGATACAGTTATGTCAGAAGCTTTGGAACTGTACCAAAATCCATCCTGGGGTAAACTGCTCACTATCCATTCAGTAGCATACTACAGAATTACTAGAACTATGAATGATGTACAGGTCTTAAAAGAGCTCTGTAGTAAGATAAGAGCAGTAAGAGAAGCTAGACATAGAACATGAATCCAGAAAAAAATAAAATCAGTAGACATATAAGGTCTCTCCTCTAATTGTTAAGTTAAAAACTCAATAGACATATAAGGGCTCTCCTCTAATTGTTAAGTTAAAAACTCAATAGACATATAAGGTCTCTCTAATTGTTAAGTTAAAAACTCAATAGACATATAAGGTCTATACTCTAATTGTTAAGCTTTATCCTGTGAACTTGGTACAATTGGCAAATCTCAAATTGCAGTTCCTCAGAATGCAAGTGCATGGAAACACACTCAAACTGTCACCTTAGATGCTGCAAACAACTCATCCTGATGGGTAACATTTTCTTTAGTTTCAAAAGAAAATGTTTAGAAGTCTTAAGCCACCTTTCTGAGGTTATCCCACTGAAAGTGTCAGAGCGAAGATTCAAACTCCCATCAGGCTATTGTGGTACTGAGTGCTTTATCCTAGATCACCTCTGTAGGAAACGGAAGTAAGAATGCCAGGCACTACCTTGTGGGTGGGAATATAGGGGCTATTTAAATTTGTCACTGTGCCTGTTTGCAAAAGCATTGTGAGTTGATTTGGGGAATTATAAACATATTGTGATAAAGTTAGAGTTGCAAATACAGATCAGCAAGTAATGGTCAACTGTATTCTGTATGTGTACACACACATACATGTTTGTTTTGTGTGTAACTGTGTAATATAGGGCAATGAATGCTAATTCTAGGATAAGGACTGAAAGGAATAAAAGGAAGATTTCTATTTGCAATAGAAAAAAATAGTGCTGTAGTTTTAAAATTAAGATAATTAGTAACATTCAGAAGAAAATGTTCATAGGAATTCAAGGACTTATGATTCGAAAGTGGAAACACAGACTGGAGAGAAGGCTCAGAGGTTAAGAGCTCTGGCTGCTCTTCCAGAGGTAAGGAATTCATTTCCCAGCAACCATCGAATGAATCTGGTGCCTCTTCTGGCCTGCAGAAATAACAGATGCAGGCAGAGCACTGTATACATAATAATTGTTTCTAGAGAAAAGTGGAAGCAAAGGACAGCATCAATTGCTTGGTAATATACTGTGATTAAGTTTGTAACCCATAAATGGACCACAAGAAGAAAGACCTAGGCCACTTAGTATAAGCAATTTGAAGTGTCCCAGCCCGAGAAAGAACAGCTTTAAATACTCTTATCAGGGATTTGATACTAAAGAAACACACAAAACGCAAACCCTAAATCAAAACCTTGGGTAGCCAACAAGTTTTATGAAATACATTACCAGGTGTGCTGCTTCCAGCTCCAGTCTGGTCCTTGTTAACTTCTATCTGATGGATTAATTCTGCCTTTTCTTTGTCCAGCTGACTATTGGCTAATCTAGAGTACAATGATACCATGTTAGAAAAATAAACGGGTGTCACTCTGTAAACTACATAGGCATTTCCTACACAGTGGTATATGGTACTCAAATAGCATTTCATCAAGATCACAGCTGATTCTGGTAGTGTATGCTGGGAGGATATCCCTAAGAGATGGCAGCAGGACCATCAAGGTAAACTTTCCTCTCCAGGCTTCACTGCTTCATTCCCAAACAACACAAAAATCTCAGTTTTTCTTAATCTTAGTCCTGATGTTATTTTTAAGAGTACTTTTCTTACAATGAGAGGCACCTGCAGGAAGTCCTAGAAGCATAGAATTACTTGTTTCTCTTTCATTAGGATGTGGTTCTGCAATGCTAAAGTTTAATTCTATGCTGCTAGAAAAATTTAAGTTACAATCTGGAAATATTAGTATTGGGTTCCTCCCCTTTTCTGTGTTCAGAGTGAATATATTAGAAGGATGAAATAATAACCAACTATGGTTGAAAAACCATAGTCTTTAGGTATAGCAAATCTGGCTGTATGAAATAATTTTCTAAAAATGAACAGGTGGATAAGGCATGGTGTGAAGCTGATAGCCTGATTTCAGTTCTAGAAGGAAGAGGCAACTCTTACAAGCTGTCCTTGCACAGGCGGTGTGCACATACTGCACCCCGCCCAGAATGTACTTGTGTACACATGCACATGCACAGAGAAAAAAAGATGTTAAAAACATTTAATATTTAAGTAGTCAAGTAAACATAATAATGTATGTACCTAAGGCACTGGAGTTCCCGCATAAGCCCTTCATCTGTCTCCACACCTTCAGGAACATTTTTGAGGATCTCAATCTTTGAGCACAATGAAAAGTTAGTTAGTAGGTAAAAGTTCAGCATGGAAATAAGATTTTTTAGAAAAACAACTTTTAATTAAGTTTAAGATTTGGGTCTTTAGAAGCATGAATTCCCAGTGCTGTGTTCTAGTCTATGCATCCAAGTCATCAAGACTTGAGCAGCTTACTACTGAGGCCCAGGTAGTGAGGGCAGCACACAGAACAGCTGGGATCTCATACAGAGGTGTCTAACTTTCACTGAGGAAGAGAAAGCAGTGATGCTGTCATGAGATGAGATGAGACGGGACACGCAGGATGGGGAGTAAGCGCTGTCCAGGAAAAGAATCCAGGGAAGACAGGGTGACAGACTGTGCTGGTCTAGTCCCTGAAGGGCCTCCATTTAAGCACAGACAGACGTTCCAGAGCCAGTTATACTGGGAATACTGGGAATAGTGATGAGTGTTCTAAATAGCAAGCAGGTATAAAGAGCTGAAGTCGAAATGAGTTTCAGTTGTTCAAAGGTTCGAAAGGGTTAATGCTGGGAAACTGGGTTGTAGAAGATGCAAAGTGTCAGGCCATGTACATGTATCTATATCTATATGCAGGCTGTGAAAAGAACTGTTATGAAGTTTCATTGATGGTGATGAGGAACGATCACAAGAGTCTCAGGATAAAACTCCTCCAGTGTGCTCCATGCCCTAAAGGACTCTTTGACAACCATGTGGAGAACAGGACAGGAGTACAGGAAAGGGGAGATGATGCAAGTGGAAGCCAGGGCCCAGTTAGGAAACTGCCCAGTCAGGCAGGCATAAGATAATGGCTTCCATGTGGAGCACTAGTCAGATCTGGGGTGTATTTTGAAAACTACACCTGGCATGATTCATGAAAAAGAAGTGGAGAGTAAGAGAATGAAGGCAGTGATGTAGTCTGGGCTTACGTAAGTGGCTGGGTTAAGTACCATCCACTGGAGGAGTCTCCTAGGGCAAACATTATTCAGGAGCTCATTATTTTCACCTTCAGGCAATTCAGGGATTGTCTTGAGATATATTACACTGTTTTATCATTTAGAGATGATTACATGCCTGTTGTTCAAGATCTTCCGTGTATTTCTTAGCTTTCTGTTCTCTCTCTGTTGCTTCTCGTACAAGATGTTTAAGGTCAATTATGCTTTGATTCTTTTTGGCAATATCACTTTCGAACTCTTTCATCTTGGTCTCATACATTCTAAAAATATAAAGAAAAATTATTATGGGCATTAATATGTAATTTCTCTCACTAATTTAAAAGTCAACTTAAATCATGGTAAAATATGCAAGACTACATTATCCTATTTCTTCTAGTCAAACCTTTGGCTGCATATTTAGGAGTAAAAGGTGATGTTAGTGAATAAGCACCCTAATTAACATACATGCTAATTAAAACAGAAAACTAATGTGATCTTAAAGAGCCTAAGATCTGAAGTGGAGATTGACTTTGGCAACTGTGAAGCTTTTAGGTTGACATCCTATTTCAGGCATAAGAAAACAGCTAATTCATCAAACTGCAACATGTTCCTCCATTTCCAGGGCCCTCCCCTCCCCCTGTTCAGGTAGAAAGAGCCCATGGGGCACCACAGAAAGAACAAGCTGTTCAAAGGCAGGAGTGAGAGAAACAGTGCATGCTGTGGAATGGAGGAAGCAATGCAGATTTATAACAATAAAAAAATGACAAATGGCCTAAAAAAATCCAGGCTCAAAAGAAATCTTCAAAATTTTGTTGATCCAAATAGCTTAACAGGCATATACTTACAGGAAGATGATACTTACTGTATTCAAGCCTTTCCAGAGGAAAGAAATATGTAATATCTTCTAGATAAATTAACAAAGGGTGGTACTGATTTAGAGAAAGTATCTGACAAGGACAGCATAAGGAATGCAGTTATGATTACATAAATTCTTTCAAATAATTCTGGACAGACCTTACAAACAGATTACATGGGTGTGCTTACTTGACTGGACCAAAGGTATACCAAACGTTAATGTTAAATACCCGAAGCTCATTCCTCTATTTCATCCATTCCTCTGTGCAATAGCCACTGTGGTGGTTTGAATGAAAATGGCCCCACCTCCACAAATAGGCTCATATGTTTGAATGCTTATTCACCAAAGAGTATAACTCTGTGAAAGGATTAGAAGGATTAGCAGGCGTGGCCTAGCTGGAAAGTGTGTCAGTGGAGGTGGACTCTGAGGTATCAAAATCCCTAGACAGCCCATTCCTGCTCTGCCTGCTGCCTACAGACGTGGACACGGTTCTTAGTTACTGCTCTAGCCCATTCCCTGCTCTGCCTGCTGCCTACAGATGTGGACATGGTTCTTAGTTACTGCTCTAGCCCATTCCCTCTCTGTAGAGAAGCTGACCAGTATAAAGCTAAAAGCAGTGCAGCTCATCCCAGATCCAGAACACCACGGATTGGGAGACAATGGCCCAATTGTTTAGGACATATCCGCGGTAGAAATACGTGAACAAAACAAGAAGCTGCAGCTGCAGGAACCCATCATCCAGGAGAAGCTGGGCAGCATCAGCCCTAGCCCCTGACTGACAGCTTCATGATGCACACCGAGCTCCAGAAAATTAGCTCAGTTTCAGCCTGTGCTTTGCTCTGCAGCCTGCCAATGAAACTAGCTAAGGAAGAAACAGAGTTTTGGTCATTTTAAGTCAGAAAGCAAAGACATTGATAAACACCAAACTGTTCATCAGGAAATAATTGGGTTATTCAGCATATGGTCATCTTTCAAGTCAATGACGCTAGTTATTAACTCTTTAAACGTCAAACGAGTGTGAAACTCTGAGCCTACCTCGTAACCACAATTGACTTCCAGCTCTTGCTGTCAGCACCTTCCAGCTGCGGCCCTCTCTTTTCTGCAAACTGTAATCTCTTGGCCATCTCTTCGAGCTGAGCTGCCATCTTGTCATTGACCAGCTCCAAGCTGTGCTTAGCTATCCGCAGTTGCTCGGAAGCTTCCATTTCCTATCAGTAAAGGCTTGTTGGTGTATCATGGAAAAACATAATACTGTTCACACAGATACCAGTCATAGAAAATTATCACTATATGCTGGAAAATATAAAACAAGCTGCAAAAATGTTTGTTTTCCTCTACAACAGCAATCTATTCATAGTAATTAGTACAAAAGATAAAATAAATGAAGGCAGAAAAACATATTTATAAGTATTTATTATCTAAGGTATCTAGTGGAAACTTTAAATTCGTCATTTGTTTCTCAGGAAAATGTTCAGAATGAGATAGTTAACCTTGTTACACTTAAAATGAAGTGCAATTATTAAAAACTCAGAGAGAGAAATTGGGGTTCCATCTGAAGGTCCAAAAAGCAAAGCAGCCAGCCACTGGTTCTTACCTCTACCTCAGCCCGAAATGGCGATCCTGCTTCCAGGAATCTCAGAATGAGACTGAACCTGAGAGCTGTCTCCTCCCGCTTTATAGTCCTCTCTAGGGCTGGGAATAAAGGTGCGCACCACTGGGATTAAAGGTGTGCACTTCCTGGTTTCTATCGCAACTAGTGTGGCTACTGGGATTAAAGGTGCATGTTACCAATGCTTGCTCTGTAAGGCTGACCAGTGGGGCTATTTTACTCTCTGATCTTCAGGCAAGCTCTATTTATTAAAATACAAATGAAATGCTACTACATTAAAAGATGCTTGTTTTGACTCTAATACTTAAAGGAGTCCTGGCCATTAACACACGTAGTATGTAAGTGACAGATTATTTCCAGTAGTGAAGATTAAGATTCAGAACAGCACAGCTCTGGCTTCACAATACAATTAGTTACTGTTTTAAAAGTCTTCAGATTTATGATCCCAATTCATTCACTAGATAATGTAAGTTAAAAATAATACCTATTTGTCAGGAGTAAGGGACATTTTACCATTTAAATAGAAAGGAATCTTAATAACAAAATTGTTATGTTCTTTGCTCTATAAGTTGTTCATTGCTCTAAGTCATATGCATAAATATTAACTCATTTAAACTGTTCAATAGCCCTGTGACATCAGTAGTGTGTGTATGTATGTTTCTTTTCTGAGCTGGGCTCCCTATGTAGCCCAGGCTGGTCTCTCTTTCTTACACTGCCTGAATACTGGAATGACAGGCATTCAACGCTATGCTTAGCTAAGACACAGGTATATTTACTACTCCCAGTTTCATATACGAGGAACCGGAGGAACAGAGAGACATTATCCATCTTGGAACGATTCCCAATAGGTACGAACAGAAGCATGATGCCACCTTAGCTCTAAGTTTGCATATAAATGTACCAATTGATGAAAATATAACTCTTAAGATCTACTGTGAACAAACACTGGCATCAAGGATCTATTAATTTTAATTTTGCCAAGATATGTCACTTAATGAAAATAAAGGTAACCTGTCATAAATGTCTTACTTTTTTAAGTTCTTTCCGAAGCCGTTCATTTTCGGCAACAATTTTCTCAGTGCCTTTGTTCTTGGCTTCATATTGTGTACTCAACTGATGTCCAAAGCGAGCTTTAAGCTTTTCTAATTCAGTCTGGTAATTAATAAAGCAACATATAAAAAAAAATCAATAAAATGACTATTTATATGGAATCATACAACATTAAATGGGCTTTGCAAGTTTATTTATGGATTTATTCACATTATATGTAACAAATAAAAAAGAAATTGGGAGGAAGTAAGGTAGGGCAGAAAGGGAGGTGATGGAGGAGGTGAGGAAAAAGAGCAAATGAAGCAATTATATTTTAATTTGTTTAAATATAAAAAGTAAAGATTATTATTTAACTCATAAAACTTAATTTATGGTAGGTAGTTTTAGATACCTTACTTGTTATGACTATAATTGAAGATGTTCCCCAAACAACTTATCTATAGCCAAAGTTCCTATCTAACCTTGGCTGTGCGTTAAAATTATGTCAAGATTTAAAGGAAATACAAGAGACCCCACAGAATTCCCCCTTTACAAATCAAACTTAAATTAGACACATATACTTTATCAACAGAAAGAACGACTGGTTCAGAAAGAGTAACAACAAAGAAACAGGGCCATGCTGTAGCTACCTTTAGATTTCTGACTGTAAATTGCAACCGCATCCACTAAGGACATTTGGTGCAATGAGTATATTTAATATTTTTCCTAAAAAATGTAAATAAAAATAGTAAAACATTCATATAAAATCAAATAAAAATTACCTTTAATTTTTCATTTTCTTCTTCAAGATTAGTCATTTTTTCACTAGTCATTATTCCTGATGCTTTTTTCAATTGTTCATTTTCTCTTTGGACTTTTTCAACTACTTTCTTCATTAACCCAATAGTTTTTTCTAGCTCTGGAATTGTCTTTCCACTTCTACCAGACTACAAGGGAATAAACAAACTTTTAAAATTTCATATCTTAGAGACTATGATGTACTAATGCCAAAAGAGGTCTATTACTATGTTGTGGAATATTAGTTAAAGATGTGTTACATTCTTTTATGCTGTAGAATATTTGTTTAACAATGCAAAGGTTTGTTGTATTCTTTTATGTTTGTTTAACTCTATGAAATTGTGGTACTTTGCCTATCTAAAACACCTGATTGGTCTAATAAAAAGCTGAATGGCCACTAGCTAGGAAGGAGAGAGAAATAGGCGGGGCTGGTAGTCAGAGAAAATAAGAGAAGAATGTGAAGAGGATCGAAAAAAGGAGGAGAGGAGAATTAAAGGGGTCAGCTACCCAGCAACACAGCCTGCCACAGAGTAAGAAGGAAAGAAAAGACATACAGAAACAGAAAAATGTAAAAGATCAGAGACAAAAGGTAGACAGGATAATTTAAGAAAAGCTGCTAGGAACAAGCCAAGGTAATTCCGGGCATTTATAAGTAATAATAAGACTCTGTGTGTTTGTTTGAGAGCTGAGTGGCAAAGAGAATAAAATAACCAACAACATTACTGTACTTATCATTAATAATTGTCGTTATCTGTACAGTGGTTCTCAACCTATGGGCCATGACCCTTTGGAGGTTGAACTTTCACCAGGGTCACCTATGATCATCAGAAAACACAGATATTAATGTTACGATTCAGAACAGTTGCAAAATTACAGTTATGAAGTGGCAACGAAAATAATTTTATGGTTGGGGTCACCCCAACACGAGGAACTGTATTAAAGGGTCACAGCATTAGGAAGGTTGAGAACCACTGCTCTAGCACATACAATGTTCCTTTGCACAGAGTAAAATGACAACAGTGAAACAATGTGTCTAAACAGCTCAGGAGTAGCATTATGAAGGCAATTTTCTCTAATAGCTGTGGCTTAGAAATTAGGTTTCTGTTAATATATGACCTAGTGAGGACATCAACAAAGATAATTCACTAGTTATTTAGTTAATTTTCAACAGCTGAGTAAATGAAGGTGCTTAACTCTGTGCTGGGCAGGACAGGGCTGCTGCAGTGATGAACTCACAACAGCTGTGGTGGCCCAGCAAAGCCAGATCAAGGCAGCTAACTCTCTAGCGTGGACGGGGAAGAGCTTCCTAAACCTAGGAGTTGGAAACATGATGATGAGCTCTGGGAAAGCAGGGTCAGTTTCTCATTACAGGTCTGGCTCAGGGTAGGTCGACCATGCTTTATTGGATGACCATACACCCAGAAGTATGTGAATGGCATAATTTGGAGTCTATGCATTATTAACTTAAAAAAAAGTATATAAGGTTGGAGGGTTAGGGTTAGGAAAGGGGGGTGGACTGTGGAAAAAGTATAGGGGAGGAGTTGGAAGTGGGTATGATCAAAATAAATTGTACCAAATTTTCAGAGAATTAATAAAACTACTAAAATTTTACTTAGCATTCATAATATACAATGAAAAAAATCCTAAAACAAATATTTATATAAAACTTTAATATACACTTAGAAAATGTCAAATATTCTTTTTTATTCTTGAACTCTTTTAAAAAGATAAAATTATATACATATTTATTGTACATAAATGATTACATATTTTCACTTTGAAACAAATGTTTACTGTCAGTATTTGTTCTGACAGTACAAATACTCAATATTTCACAGAATTCTATTATTACCTTAATGAACTTTTGTTTCATGAGAGCTTCAATTTATACCACTCTAGCACCCAACACCAAAAGGAGCTTAAAGCTTCGGTGCCAGCTTCCTAAGAAGATAAACTCACCCCTCTGACCTGACCAAGTTTCCGTTCCACTTCCATTTTTCCTTTCTTAAGAAATTCACACATTTCCTTCAAATCTCTTACTTGATTCTAAAACAGAAAAGAAAATACAGCAGTCTGTCATGATGATCTAACAGCCTTGAAAAAGAGGAAGAAAGCATTATCTGCGTTAAAAGTCTCAACTATAGAACCAAACTCAACAGCTGTGTCTCAAAAGAAATTTTGATATCAGACGTGCTGGCTTGACACGAGCTAGAATAACCTGAGAGGAGGAAGCTCAGCTGAGAAAAGGCTATAGGTCGTGGTGTTTTCTTAATTAAAGACTGATGTGGAAGAGTGCAGCTCACTATGGGTGGTGTCAACCATGGCAGGTGGTCCGAGTTTTACAGGAAAGCAGGCTGAGAAAGCCCTAAGGAGCAAACAGGTAAGCAGCTTTCCTCCTTGGACTCAGCTCCTGCCTTCAGGTTCCTGCTCTGGTTTTCCCTGATGGACTAAAATGAAATAAACCCTTTCTTCCCCAGTTGCTTTGAGGAAGTTTACGACAGCAAAAGGAACCCCAACTGAGACAACACATTAAACAAAGACTACTAAGCATACGGCCACTGGCCAACTCTGAGTTGCTGTCCCACAATGCACATACACAGACAATTACACAGAAAAAGAACTGAGGTCATCGCACTGATTTTTTCAAAGTAGAAATCAGAATGAGAAGCATGAAGCTTAATTGCATCACCACCAGTGCAAATGACAGAATGATAATGTTCTTGAGTAGAAAATAAGACTGAAACACTTAGTTAGCCAAGAAAAAGGCTACCACCATAGGTAAGATACAGAGAGTCAAAGATAAAAAGAATTTTAGAATACTTCTAAAGAAACAATTACATTTCAATTATTGCAATTACTAATGAAATGTAAAAAACTATTCTTACCTTGGAACACATGAACTTGACACTTGTCTGCTGTGTGAAATTATTATCAGTACGACCCTCTTTGTGTGGAATTCTCATCGGTGTGACTCCTCACTTCTCCACCAGCCCTTCTATGCAAGCTCTCCCATTATCCTAATCACTTTCCACTAATCATGCTCCTGTTTTCCCTTAGCACCCCATCAGCTGAGTGTGACACGCTACTCTGTGTGCTTGTTGACTGACATCTTCCTCATTGGAAGATGTTTTATTAATGCTTGAATTTAAATTTTTAATCTCTAGCCCCTAAAAATATAAAGTGGGGACTCAATAAATGCCTCTTAAAGGAGGACATGTATGTAACATAACATCACAAAGATACCTTATGAATGAATATGCATTTCAGAAAGTAATGTAAGTAAATTTCAGTGTGTGGTGAAGTTAGGTATTTTTATAAAATTAAATTTACCTTTAGTCTCGGCAAATCTTTATTTGCTTGTTCAAGTTGAAATTTCAGCTCAATATTTTCAGATGACAACTTCAAGTTTTCTTTCTGCAGTTCTTGTTCTTTCTGATAATGATCATCTGACTCTATTTCTGAAGTCTGGAAAATGAAATTTAGAATATGTTCAATATTTAATAAATGTCGCAAAGACATACTCTGTAACATTGTCAAAAGTGAGTTCTTAAAAAGAAATATGGAAGGAAAATGGAAAACATCACATAAAACCAAAACCAAGAAAGATAGATTAAAAGCCTCCAAAGAAGGTAATTTTTAAAAATTAAAACAGAAAGCAAAGTCAGATATGGTTTAAAAATCTATACATATAGTGACTTCACAGATTTTCCCATAATGTTTAAACTGTCCTATACTGGTTTTGTTAGTTCAAAATAAAGGTTATCAAATTGTGAGGGATGGAACTGTTCCTCCTCATCTCAGAATGTGATCTTATTTGCCTTACAGAAATAACCAAGTTAAGAGGTGTTCCAGGGGAGACACTTGTTTGTTCTGGCCACCCAGAACCAAAATAATCACACAAAACTTTACTGCTTGGCCCATTAGCTCTAACTTCTTATTGGCTAACTCTTACATCTTAATTTAACCCATTTCTATTAATCTGTATATCACCATGTGGCAGTGGCTTACCAGCAAAGATTCGGCATGTCTGACTCTGGCGGCGGCTCCACAGCATCTCCCTGACTCCACCCTTCTTTATCCCAGCATTCCCTTTAGTTTTCCCACCTAGCTCTGTTCCCTACAGCTCTGCTATAGACCCAAAGCAGCTCCTTTATTAACCAATGAAAGCAGCACATAGACAGAAGGACCTCCTACACCATTGAGGAGGTCATTAAGGCTGACCCTGACTGAGGAAGGTTAGCTCCTATGCAAGGAGGAAATCAGGGGATCTGGACAGAGACGCGCACTGCAGGGAGATATAGCAAGAGACTTTAAGTATTCGGCTTAAAATCATATTGCATATGATTTAGATCTTTTATACTTTTCCTTTATATTTCAAATTATTAACATTATACTATGCTTCCAATACATATTTATTTGAAGTAAAGAAATATATACAGATTTTCTTAGACCAAATATAAAGATAAATAAATAAAAAGAACACAAAATTAAAGACGCTGTGAACAGATCTATGATTCTGATGAGACATGTAACAGAACATTGGCAGGAAGGCAGTATT
This sequence comes from Ondatra zibethicus, assembly GCA_004026605.1. Classification (NCBI taxonomy): domain Eukaryota; kingdom Metazoa; phylum Chordata; class Mammalia; order Rodentia; family Cricetidae; genus Ondatra; species Ondatra zibethicus. Next base: position 43,819 of record PVIU01007389.1, read on the forward strand.
GGTCAATTTTTTTTGTTACAGGATGTATATACATAAACGCAATGGCAAGAAAGAAGATACAATCTATCTATCGTGATGGACATAAGCCATACTAAGTAACAGGTCCCACTTATCACATGGCCCAAGCCTGTATGGAGGCTCCTCTACTACTAGTCTACTACAAAACAAGTCCTGTCATTTACAAAGCTGACAACTTTCGCATCTTGGATGGTTTTAAGGTCTCCATCAAACATGGAAATCTTTAATTCTCTATTTCTAAGCTACTTTCTAGAGGTAGTTTGTCTACCTCTGGTAGATAGCTGGTCTGATTAGTGATAACAGTACCAATGACTGCTTCATAACAACTTATTAATGCCTTCACAAAAAATTTATTAATGAATTTAATTTATGACTTCCAGAAAAGAGTTTACATGAAGGTATTTTAATATATTTCTTATCACCCTATGAATGTAATTACTATATAATAAATTTGCAACTTTTCCTCTTATTTTCTAAAAATAAAGTTAAAAACAATTATATGGATTGTCTAAATTTCTGGAAAGTTGTTTATTAATAGGTGGTTTTTCTTTTATAAATCCTACATTCTTTGTTAAATTGTCACTCTGTATGTATATGGCTTTTACTGAAGAAACTCAGCTAAGAAAGAAGTAAAGGACGACAGTGTGCTGAGAGCAGGGCATTTTCTAGGACGGACATTGGTTTCATATCTGGCCTATAAAGCATCCTCAGCACAGTACTGCACTGCATCAGCATGGTGTCAGCATCACAGTCCTCCTCAGCAGGTCCACTGGGACCAACCTTATATGACTGACATTTCTGGCTACATATCCCTTCATTTTCTTATCCTTACCAGCCCTATTCGTGTTCTCAGTTTTATGTTCTGGATTTTTATTTTCACAAAATTATTGATTTTCTTACCTTTAGGAACTGATATATTTTCATAATTCAAGTTAAAAAAAAATCTGTGAAACTGACCTAACTTTGCTTGATTTACTATTTGGTATTGTTTCCATACTTAATTCAGTGGGATCAATAACATTTATGAAATACCACAGAATATTTGTAGATAGCCAATGATGTAACTCATCAGTGACATTTATTTCTTCTCAGTTTTGGTTATGAGTATGGTTATATGGCATTTGGTCTGTTCTTGTCTTAGTTTTGCTTGTTTTTGTTTTTTTTTTTTGTATTTGTGAACACTAATACTAGTGGTGGGAACCAGAAGGACCACACTGGAGAGGACACGGGCATGCAGCACACTTGCTAATCATCACTTACCAAATATGACGCACAGCAGTGTCTCTAGCAAGAGCTGGAACTGCTAGGAGTCTTTGCAATGAAGGTTTAGACAAAGGATTTAAGATTAACTTCTGCTCAATCAGTTAGGGTTAAAGAAATGATTCAGTATTAGTTAGTAAAAGTGAATCTGTTGTGTCAGCATTAATGAGGAGGATCTAATGTTTCTATTCAGATGATGAATGTAATTGCCCTTTCATGCCTTATTTAACACTGGGGGGGAGGGGGGAGGAAAGATGTATACTTACCAAAGACTGAGAATATGCATCCTTTGAAAGCTGTTTTTCTAAAGTACGAAGTTTTTCTTGAAGGTATTTATTTTGTAAATGTAAGTCTTCCACAACAGAATCTCGTGGAAGAGCTTGGTGGGTCCTGTGAACAACAATCAGACGATTATGCAACCTCACTTTTTCTCAAATTTATTATATTATGATACAGAAAAGAAATATATATGTGTGTATAAATATAATAACTTAAAATTTTCAAATTTCCAAAGTTCACAAGAAATAAATTAGGAGATCATAATTTATATTAAAAAATAATTCAACAGAAACTTTTACCATCAGCTAAAGTGTATACTGATAGAAACACATGAACATTTTAAAGTGCAGTTGTTTATATGGAATTATACAGAATAGCTAAAAATACAGAATAGCTAAAATACCCATTATTTTAAAAACATTACATAATAATTGCATATCATGTATTTCGTTCTCAAAAAGCTTCAGGACCCGACAAAGTTCTAACGTTTTCAGTGTATGTTGTCCTGGCTGCACGACCCACTTTACTCTGGTAAAGTTTTCAGTGTATGTTGTCCTGGCTGCACGACCCACTTTACTCTGGCACAAACAAATCTAGGAACTTTGTTGTCCAGGATGTTTTCCCCATTTAACAAATAAATGCATACTTAATATGAAGACAATAAAATTCACTCTTGTCTATATATCTTTACTAAGATTTTTGTCTAAGTCATATCCTTCCTCTCTTTAATATATGCATTTAATAAATAAAACTCAGATGTTCAAACTTCTCAAATTTGGAGGATGGCAAAATTCCCTTGCTTCTCTTTTCTGCCTGCCTCGTGCCTGCTTAGGTACATGTGTTTAGCAGCCAAAAAATAGAATATAAGTATTTAACGAAAGCCCAATTCTAGCCAAATAACAATGTTGAGAAACACCGGAAGTATCACAAAAATAGCATGGGAAGCTCCAGCGGGGAATGGTAAAGAGCTGCCTATGCGTACTTGAGGCAATACATTTCTATTTCCATGTGTACGAGCCAGCAACTCCTTGTCAGCACAGGCACTCTAACTCCAAGCAATGGATTACCTCATGTGTAGCAGGTCATTCTCTAAGTCCACGTTTCTCTTTTTTAACTCTTCCAGCTCTTTCTCCGACTCCAAGGCTCGCACTCCTAAAACCTGATCAACAGTCATGCCTGTTGTTTTCAGTTTCTTCTGCAATGTAAGTTTCTCTTTATCAGCTCTGTAGAGTTTAGTAAGGAACAATAAGAATGGATCTTTTACAATTTCTGTTTGGTTTATTAAATTGCATCATCGATTTATATCGATGATATAAATCAGTCATCATCGATTTCATATGCAGTAAGTGTACCACTCTGTACCTGGTATGAACTTATATGACAATCATAGATAATTCATTCATAGTTAAAATACATTATACCACATTTTTAAAGATAATAAAATGTGAATCATAAATAACCTAAACTAGCAAACTTGCCATTTATCAAATAAAATAAACTACATGATTTCAAAATAAAAAATTACACAGTATTAGTTTTATAATGAAATTTAAACTCACTTGGCAAAAAGCTCCTTCAAAGTATTCAGCTGCTTCGTTAGACTGTGGACTTCCCCTTCTTTCTCTTTTAATTTGCTGCGCATTCCCTCTACTTTGGTTTGCCATTTTTTGCCTTCTTCCCACCTAATTAATTCTTCTCTAGAACTCTGTAAACAGTAACGAATGGGTTATAACACTGTTGGTATTACTGTTAGTCTCATTTTAAACACCAATCCACATTTTGAACTATACTTTCAAGTTAATATATAAATAGTTCATTCTGTTTTATAAATTCTAGAACCATTAGGTATGGCAAACTATTAGGAAAAAAGGCCTTCAATTTAAGTAGGCTTTGTGCATTACTTGACAGGTAAGTCTCAGGGAAGATCTGGACTAATTCCAATAACCTTAAGAAGTTAAATGAAAATTCACATACATGGTTTACTTAAAGAAGCTCCTAAAAAATAATTCTATGTGAATGACCATTGCAATCTTGTTATAGCATGGCAATTTCCTAATACTGTAGCTCACTCTGGTCTACATGCATACTACTTTACCATCCAATATGTATTTACTTAGTGCTGCCCTTGTGCCTGCTGTATTCTAGATATGAAGAGCAAAAGATGTGTAAACCAGATAGAAAGGGTAAGGTTTGCAAATCTTACAATTTTTATTTGTTGAACAAACTTGAGTGGTGGCAATATACATAATAAAAAGTTATAAATATACTGAGTAAGTTAAGTGGTGATAAATGCTATTAAAAACTAGAAAAAGGCAGGCTATAGGGATCTTATAGGAGTAAGCTATCTGGTAACAGTGATGGTAGTGGTATGGTTTCTAGTATTACAATAAAAGGTACAAAAGAAAGCTATGTGATACACAACAATCCCATGTTCTGAGCAAGTCCTCCTGGATGTTTACATAGTTAAAACAGTTGTTTTAACTATTGTATGGACCACAATTGTATGGACCAAGAATTTAATTTCATTTTACCATATGAACACCAAACACTTTTTATAATGTTTTCCCTATACCTTGAATTTAGTAAGAATACAATTACCTTTTAAAAGTAAAGCTTAGACATTATTTTGCTGAAAATACTACCAACAGTTGCTTACCATACCAGCAATCAAATTATGAGCAGCAATACAATTTAGATCATTTAAACTGTAATTAGAACACATTTTTACAAAATATACATCAGTCTATTAGAGCTCTGACCTCACCATGCTACATAAGGCACAAATACACGGCTGCCCTATTTTCTAGTGTCCATGTTGATACACAAATAATGTATTATGCTCATTCTTTTATAAATTATTTTTACACCTTTACCAATTTCATTTAGTACATTTATAACATTATTGAAATTATAGAAGCTTATGTTGACTTTAAATTTCATTTAGACTAATATAGGAAATATTATAAAACATAATGTTTATTAAAAATGGAATAAAATGTCTAAAAAGGCTTGGAGTGTTGTTTGAATTCAAATTCAAACAATCTCCTCCAATACTAGAGACTCTTTTGTCAAGAGGCCATAGCAATTACAGCAGGTGACAACTAGTGTTCAGATGTCAACCCACCAGGGGAGTGATTCACTGATGGAGAAGAATCCCATCCAGGCAAGGCCTATAGGACCATCGACTCTGAAAACTATTGCTCCTGTCTGTAATTTCACAAGTGCAAAAGCCGCTATGGTGTCTCCCCAATACCTATGCTGCAATGTGTAATCTCATATGATGTGTATATGTAAAGTCATGATTGCATCTCAATCTTATAAGTACATATATCTGTGGATGAAACCTTGTATTGCCATGGTAAATGGCTCAATCCTTTATCGTTTACCCAAGTAATGTGCTATAACCAATGAGATGTAACTCTTGTAACTTTTTTTTCTTATTGCCTCAAGCCTCCTGTAAAAAAAACATATTTAAGCTACGTGAACAAAAAAGCAAGAAAGAACTGGAACTAACGAGAATTGGAACAGAAAATTGAAACAAAGGAGAACTAGAAAGAATTAGAACTTAGAAGAAAATTAGAAAACAAAATAGAATAATAAAGAGCATGCCCAGAACAGCGCATGTATGAATTTCTTCCACACCCTCAGATAGAGGAGCCTTAAGTTCGGTTTCACTATGCTGTGGGGCTTTTCTACAACCCTGGGAGTAGCCTTGAGAGCTGGTCTTTCAGCTACTAATACTCTTCAATATGCTTTCTCCAAATTAGTTTCTAACCTTATTTATTCAAGTCAGCTTATAAGTATCCTTTTGAAATTACAAAACATTTCCTGATAAATATTTATTTTTTAATATATTCAAAGAGTAATCTGACTTCCAGAAATATAAATAATCTCTGGGAGAATGAAGTAAGTGATTCTGCAGTACGTAAGGGAATCCTTCACTAGGACTGAGCAATGAGATGAGCAGATGGGAGAATGGTGAACTCATGAGCTATGGGATGTGAGAGACACAGACAGTATTCCAATATCAGGAATGACATGAAGGTGCACTACAGGTTGTCCTCAAAGGCAGTGCAATTCTTCTAAAGGTCAGAAAGCTGTCTTAGACAGATGTCTCAGCTTCATTCAGTACCATAAACAGTGTGTCTCAAACTATTAGAGTAAATTCTATTTATCAATAAATGCTTCATTTAGTTTAAAACTATTAATCAGTGCATTTCACATACCTTTTCCTTCACTGGTTTTATGTCGATGTCATCCATCTTTCTTTCCAGTTGGCTTTCAAGTTTTTTAACTTTTTTTTGAAGTTCATCAATTAAACTTTGTTTATTATCTAGCAGAGGTTTGCTCTGAAAACATTGAGACAGAACTTGACAAGGCAAATATCAAAGGACACATTAAATATTATAATTATAGAAATTTTATGAGGCTAACATTAATCATGTTTTCTACATGATTCTGAATATCAGTGTAACATGAAAGCTACCACTGCACATGGCCCACTACAGACAAATAATACAATAGAGGCCACTCAAAGAGCTAATCAAAGAGCTTGGGGGTGGAGCACACACCTTTAAACCCACTACTTGGGAGGCAAAGGCTGGTGGATCTCCAAGTTTGAGGCCGGCCTTGTCTACAGTGTCAGTTCCAGGACAGTCAGGGCTACATAGAGAAACCCTGTCTCAAAAAACCAAACCAAACCAAAACAGCAACAACAAAAAAGTTTTTAAAATCAGTAAGAATCATGCTTTATACATTATCTGAATTAAATACAGTATTACCTGTAGCCCACTGGACAATCTTTTAATCTGTCTTCTCAGTTCGTCATTTTCTTGATCAATTCCATCTTTCTCTCTAAGGATTTTATTATAAGCTTTTTGCTTTTTTTGCAGTTCATTATTTAAATCATTTAAGTCGTCAGCTAGAGAATTTTCTTTGTTTTTACTTGTTTTAAGAGCTTCTTTTAATTTTAAAAGATTTTCATTTAAATCTTCAATTTGTGACTAATAAGAGATAAAATCGTTATTCACAAATCTTCCTCAAGTATTAAAGATAAAGCAACAAAAACCAGAAGTTATACTACTAATATGCATTAGAAACACAATTCCACTATAGATTTTTTTAAATACAGCACACAAGGGAAAACTAGAAACTGCAGATATTTCCCTCATTCATGCCAAATGAAACAAGTTCACTAAGAGAACAAAAGGAAACAATTCAAAATTTTTAACAGTTAAAACAAAACTTTATTGAAAAATGTTTCATTATAGGTAAAATGATAAAAAAAGTACCTTCCAACATACACAACAATGTTTTACAGATTATAAAACATAAGATTTGCATAACCTAAATCTCTAACCTCAACACTTTGTAAACTACTTTGTAAGGACAAGACATGGGAGTCGGCCTGAGACAGCAGCTATGACTGTAAACACAGGAATTCTTAGTTGTTCTGAACAAAGACAGTGGCCGGAACATGCTATTATTTGTTCTGGAATGGCTTATTCACTAAGTCTGTAATGGGTTGTCTTTCTGAGACAAAGTTTCTCTGTGTAGCCCTGCCTGTCCAGGAACTTTCTCTGTACACCTGGTTGACCTTGAACTGACAGAGATTTACCTGCCTATGTGGGCCACCACCACCCAGTATGTGTTTTATTGGACAAATGATGAAGGTCAAATAGTATTATTAGCAATATTAATTAATATTATTATAATGTGTTTAAAAGAAAATTATATCTTGGAGAAAGTTTTGAAAGATGGACATGAAAAGATGAAAAATTCAGAAGCAGCCTTTCATAAGAATAAAAGAATACTAAAACTATAACAGTAAAGGACTCTTCCTTTTTATACATTTATTTAGTTAACAGATTTTTTTATGACCACTATATTGAAAAGTACAATAGACTATTTTTAAAAATTAATGAAAATCTACTTTCCAAAGTGTTTAATGAAAGTAAAAGGCATGTATGAAAAAAAATCAGAAGTAAATAAAACTAAAAAAAGAAAGCAATTAGATTTTTAATTTTATCACAATATATATGAAATTTTCTGTAAAGAAAGTTGGGGGAAAAACAAATTGAGAGTTATTATGAACTGTATATTTAGGAAAAAAAGTTTAAATCACTAAGATTACTGACCAGATAAGAAAATAATAAAGTATGTTGTTAAAAATTAATTTACTAGATGGGTGGTGGTGGCACACGCCTTTAATCCCAAAACTTGAGAGGCAAAGGCAGGCAGATCTCTGTGAGCCTGGTCTATAAGAGCTAGTTCCAGGACAGGCTCTAAAGCTACAGGAAAACCCTGGCTCAAAAAAAGAAAAATTAATTTACTTGAAGAAAAGGCTTCAGAGCCGACAGCTCTATAGATAAAATGTCTTAGGAGAAGTAAATAATGACGTCATACTGGTGGAGGAATGGCAGTTATGGGAGAAGCTAGGTATGTTTGGTATATCTGTCAATCTCTTGGTCTTCTCAATTTTGTTGTGAACCTGAAACTGTCGTAACAAAACAGCCTTAAAAGAATTCTGAGGGCTGGAAGTTAGGTCAGTGGTGGAATGTTTGTCCATGCTGGACCTGAATCCCAGTAATTCTTGAGATGTACTAAAATCTAAATTTTCTAAATAAAATGTTTCTTAAATGAATTCTGTTTCTTAAATGGGTTCTATTAGTAAGCATAACTCATAGTAGTCAATCTTTTTCAAAATTCTCAAGATGATAGTCAATATCTGAGTAACACAAAGATATATACTGCTTAAAACTGTGTGTATATCTGTCTAATTAACCAACAATTCAAAAAACGGTCTCGGAACTGACCACATATCTGGCCATACTAATACGTGCGCTGATACTCACCTTTAGCTCTCTAGTATGTCGATCCACAACCTGCTGGACATTGAGACTTGTCTCTTTCTGAGAGGTTACGGCAATAATACGCTCTTCAGCTGCAGCTGTCATTTCGGCCCGGAGTTCCAACAGGGCTCGACTAAGTGCCTAAAAGTTACAATATACAAACATTTTTACTCGAAAATTAACAATGTGCACGAGCAAAATAAAATGCAAAATAGGCAGTATTACTTTCTACTACTTTTCTATTAAATGAAAAATCTTATGTAATTTTAAGTATGGCCCACACCTATGATCTCATCAGCACCAAGGTGGCTGAGGCAGAAGAGTACAGTGAGCTTGTTCTAGGCCAGCCTGGTCACACAGTGAGACCTGTCTCAACAAACAAATGAGAGATTAACAAGATGAATTTGATTAAGTATAACTCACAAACTCCAGAACTTTTTAAACTGAATTTCCTTTGTAATTTTTTTCAGTTCTTCAGAAATAGTTCAAAACCCTGACAATTATTTTCAGAAGCCATCATTATGCCAAGCAATTTATATTATAAAAGAAAGAATATTCTGTTTGAAAATTTCCAAGTTTATATATTAGCAATAAATTCTCCACTTAGAAAAAAATCACATTATGCATCCATTCATGTGAAATTACTGAATTTAGGCAGCTGAGTAATGTTATAAGACACTGTTTAAAATATTTGCCCATAAAATTTATGAACTAAGTTGGGGAAATTGTAGCATCTTCTAACCCACTTATCAAGTATGAGATAAATAAAAACAAAACAAAACAGCCAAACTACTACTCCATATTAAATCTATTGAGCAACTCTTCCCACAAAGTCACTGTGGTCAACTTCTTAAATCCTTCTTCCTTTATACTACCCCAACCCCCTAAATTGTTCAAAATTGTTCCAGCTACATGAAAACCCAACGGAAAATGAGAAAGTAATTCAGCAAATCACTAAGAATAAGAAGATAAATTGGACTTTATCTGCATTTTAACATAGCACTACCACTGCAGAGCCATGCGAAAGAACCATTCTTTGCAACGGCATGAGATAAAGCTCACCCTGTCATTGTAACAGCTATGCTAGCATCCTTTATACATCTCCAGGTCTTCCCTAGGCCTTTCTCCTGAGTGTATATCTACCACTTACCTTTTGTTGCTTCTCCTTCACGGCCAGTTGGCTCTTTAGCCTGTCCACTAGATTTCTCATTGTGGTTGTGGGAGCTCTTGAGTTTGCTTCTTTCTGAGCCTGGAGTTCAGACTTCAAATTGTGAGCCTCCTTCTGTGCTTGGACAAGAGCACGCCTTAAGTCCTCCACTTCTGCCTGCGCTTTCTTCACCTCCCCTGCATGGTTCTCCTGCAGCCTGAGAGAAACAAGCATGTGTATTCACCAGACTGGGTATTGTAAGTAATATTTTAATTGAAAAAACCAAAACAACTTTACAAAGGTATAAAGCCATGACTACTAGTGCTTTATATGGTAAAAGAGTATACATGCAAGTTATTTCAGAAAGTTTATCATCTTTTGCATTTAGGAAATAGATGTAAAAGCCTGAGTAGTTTCCAGGTGGTTCACGATCTCAGCACTGAGGCAGATGAAGCAGAAGACGCTGGTGCAGCTTGAGGACAGCTTACACTCTGCATTTCTAGGCCACTCTGCACTACTGAGACGTGTCAACAAAGAAATGAAAAAGGATTATAAAAAACGTAATTTTATAACCTAGTACATGGCTTAAGTTAAATACAAAACAATAAATTCTCCTATATATTCAATAGAATGAGAAAACCTAAGACAAAAGCAGCACAAAATACTATTTTTAAGAATATATAAAAAAAAATCTCAAGTGGCAACTACTTACATATTCACAAATGTGATAACTTTGGGAGGTACTGAAAGCAGAACAAACTCCACATGAGAAAGAACTCCATTTTAGACAGGCCCTAACTATGGGGGTGAGTGTAGCCCAGCAAGGTCATAAACATTCCCAAGAAACTGTGCCTGCGCTGGTCAAAGTGAGCCACCAGGGTGTCCAAACAACATCTGTTTGGTTCAAACATCTTTGTAGGCACCTGATCAACTGGTTTTGACTGTTGAAATTCCCCTGTACCCCAAACAATGAATCCAAAAGTTGTCTACTTTTCACCCAATCCCCAAACACCAAGGCTTGTGCCTCCCGGCTTGCAGTTTCCCTTTAAAACCATTAGCCTGAGAGCTCAGGGCCATTTTCCCCACCCCCTGTGGTGGCGTGTTGGATTATGGTCCAAGTTAGCTAACTTGTAATCAATAAACCCCAATGTGTTTGCATTGGATACCAGCTCTGTGGGGTTCCCGTGACACGGGCATAACTGTGCCTTGGGTCCAAGAGTAAACAGTCAAAGTTCTAACAGGCCCTCAGAAAGGAAATAGAATCATAAGTGGGTCAACATTCTCACTTTCATCAGATATGAGTTCAGGCCCAGAGAGATGGTTCTATGATTAGGAACTGAACAACCTTATACCTTTTAGGTTTAAAGGTCTATTTCTCAAAAAAAAAAAAAAAAAAAAAAAAAAAAAGGCTGACTAATGATTACAATCTTTTTTTAAATTTTGGTTTTTCGAGACAGGGTTTCTCTGTTTATCTCTGGCTAATTATCCTGGAACTCACTCTGTAGACCAGGGTGGCCTTAAACTTACAGAGATCCGCCTGCTTCTGCCTCCTGAGTGCTGGGATTAAAGGTGTGCACCACCACAGCCCAATTAAGTTACAATATTTAATATGTAGGATGTTGTGAACATTCTGACACTATAGTTTTTGATATCTTTATTTAACAAACACTTATTGAGCCTTTGTTTTATCACATACCGTTAGGTGTTTAAACAAAAGCAATTTATATGTGAGCTTCTACTTGTTGAGCTACGCTTGTACATAGTACCACAGGGACTGCATTCATCTCAGCACTCTGAAGGAGCCCAACGAAACACTGCCATTTTCGTTTACAGAGGATGACGTGGACAGTGGAAGTGGTAAAAATAAGACTCTAGGGAAAAAAATAAACTGGCTTCTGAGTAAGACTGACTACAGCCTGTGATTATCTCATGTCCACCATCGCATTACTTAACCTTCCTAGGCCTTATTCCTGTAAAGCAATGCGCTTCAGAGTCCTGTGGACAAATGACACACACCAGGGTCTCACAACAATGCTCACACAGGCTTCAACACAGCCTTACTGCCATTTGCTCATTTTTAAAAAATTTCTAAGATTTACCGTAATTTGATGCTTTCAAATTCTCTGACTTTTAACTCAGTAATTTCTTTTTGTCTTTCCAAATCTTTTGATACTTTCTTTAGTTTAGTAAGAAGTGAGGCCAGAGAGTCATCTTGTTCTGCTACTGTCTGCTCCATCTCGGCCAGACGGATGAAATGCCTGTTGGTGGGTACTGGACCAGGAGACTGGTTTAGTAAATCCTATGAGATATGAAAGGATTAGTAATGAGTGTGATCTGAGACTATATATGACTCATCCTATTCATTTCTTTATGAAGAATGAAGTCCATAATCTGAGAGGAAAAGAAGGATCGGGGAAGACAGGATATAGACTGTACTCTTTGTATGCCCTGTAGTTTTAGCCAGCATGTAGGTGCAGTGGAGGGTTTTGATGATGAATTAATGAGGTAAGGCTTGAGGAGCCTCATGCTGTGGGTTAAGAGAATCAGGGCCACTTTCCACAAATAAAGAACAGACTGATTGACAGGGGCAAGTAGGAGGTTAATTCAAAAGTTGGAAAATAAATACAAATTAATTCAAAAGTTGGAAAATAAATACAAATTAATTTATGGATGGAATTTGAAAAAAAAAGAGTAGACTCATAACATAGGAGGCTTTGAGTCCACGGCAAGGGACAGAAATATGATTCTATAAGTACTAAAAATTACTGAGGGTTGGATTTGGGTTAAAAAACTGATCATGTTTTAATGTTCACAGATGCTTTTCATAAGATTAATTTGTCAACACAAAGGTGGGTGTGTTCTCCTGTGAGATATGAAAAGGTAAATTTTAAATTATGTGATCTCATATCTCAATAAAGAATAGACCAAAGTTCTCAGAACCTTACCTGGGCTGTCTGCTTGAATTTATTGAGTGAACTCTCAGCCTGTAGTTCTAATTTATGATGAAGGACATGAAGGTCTTCCTCATGCTTCTTAACAATTTCTCTTTGCTCCTGTTTCACAGGAAGTTAAGCTGTACTGTAAATTATGACTGAAATACATTCATGTTTTCAGTTAATTTTTAATCTTCCAAAACCTCAGAACAGAAAAGATATCTCTTCATGCATATGTATATTAGGCGATTATACATCTCTGCTAGCATGCATTCATGCTGACCACCCAAGTTTTACAATTTATTCTTAATGTTAAAACATGCATCCAATACTCTTAATTTGTTTCTTGGAACATTTTAAACTACTAGATCTCTCCTACTGTTCCAGAGAATTAGATCTCCACAGACCACCCCTGTGGAGTATTGTTAAACTTACTGTTTCAATTTTCACTCATAAATCCACCTGATATTTCCTAAACCACCCACGGCTCCATAGCAGATACTCTCGTTTACCTCAGTCCACAAGGGAAAGAAGATACACGTACACAAACTGCCAGTTTTACTGACAGATCTGTGATCCAATCATGTGAAAGCAACAAATCCTAAATAGAATCATCTGAAAACAAAAATGAACTACCACATTGAGAGAAATATTTTGTGGCGTTTGATTGAAATACACGGTAAGTAAAACAGCAGCATAACAAATACCTCTCTGGCTTTTTCCAGAAGATGCTGGTATTTCTTCAGGACTTCTTCCTTCTGATTTAACCTTGCCTGCATGTTAGCAATGGTCTGTTGGACGATTTTCATTGTGTGCTGAGATTTTGGTTCCAGCTCTTTGCTGTCAAGCTCAGCTATAAGTTTCTCTCGATCAGTTGTGGCAGGCAATCGAAGCCTCAGTTCATTGATTACTTTGTCTCTTGACAGAATATTTTGCTCTGCCAACCGTAAAGCAGATTCTTTTTCTTGTAGCTTCTATAGTAAAGTCACAATAAATTATTACATTTCAGCTTGTCCTCTGAAATGCCTCAGAGAATTTTAGCCACGTACAGGCAAACAAGTAGTCTCGCTTCATGTTTCACATATGGGTAACAGTCATTTGACAATAAAATTCTATTTAGTACATTTCTTTGCAATAGTTCATTTATTTACATATTTATTTTAATTTACTTAAAATTATCACTTGTTAAAACTTGGTTAGAGTGAACATAACATGTAATTAATTGACTTTATTTATAGCTTGCAGTTTAGAACTAGAATTGGGTGCTGCTAGAACTAGGAAGAAAATACAAACCACTCCCTTGACATCAGAGACTGACGGAGCACTAGAAAGCTAATGCAGAGCAGTTACTCGAGGGTAAGACTGGGATTTCACAGAACAGGTAAACAAATCATGGCTTTGCAATGGGAAATTTACCACACCAAAATAGAAAAGAAGTTTTAATATTCAGTAAGATTACCACAAATATTTTAAAACTAGTAATTTTATGGTATTTCATATAATCCAAAAATTTAAAATTAACTTTCCTGAATTGAATAAATAGGCAGAATTTTACACAAGAAATTCTTCTTAAATGCAATTACTAATATGTTTGGATATAAACTAAAATTTAAATATTCAGTTTATATTATTTTATAAATAATTTAAAGAGCTGATTTAACCATCTATTAATCAAATTCTGTACCTAGATTAAATAACTTCTTTTGCTTCAACTTTACATACTCACAGAAACTATTTAAAGGATCTATAGCATATACTGCAAGATAAATGATGAAATAAATAACAATGAAAAGAGCAGCTAAGGGAAGGTAATATATTGTTCAGAAAGCTACAATTAAATGCCTTTTATTACCCTTGATGCTCGCTTTAACATTCAGTGTTCCCAAAAGCAGACTGCAGTAAACAAATGAGTGGTGAATTCATATTAACTGCATGGACTATTCATTATCAGCTATTAGAAACAGTATATAAGAATAGAAAAAGTGGAATTAGCAAGAAATCCACCATTTTATACTTTATTGTCATTAGTAGATATTATTTAGAAAATTCCATAAACATACCCAATAATATACCAATCAAAATACAAATTCTTCAAATTACCTCTTCTAGTGACTTGCAAGTTGCTTGTGTTTTAAGAATTGTTCGAATATTCTCCTTAATTTTTCTTAGAGCAATTTCAAGTTGGTTTGGAAGGGGCAAGCTGGGGTCTGGCATTGATCCTGTAGCCTCTTCAAACTATTGAGAAATAATATATGTTTTAAAATCAGCAGTATAGTACTGAGGAAACAATATTATATCTTATAATTGTATGAAAAAAAGCATGAACTAAACTTAACTTCTCTTTAAACAAAGACACTCAGGACATAAAGCATACACCCTACAGTTAAAGAGCTATCTAATTCAGAGAAGCATCAAACATAATTAGTCATTTCTGATACCTTTTGTGCTGCACTGAGTATTTCATTTTGCTGACGGTCAAAAATGTCTAGTTGGCGTTCCAGCTCAACTTCTCTTTGATCCCAAGCCATTTGTCTTTCTTCATGAAACTGAAAGGGACATTTATTTGTGTTAGGCGCAAACACAGTGACATTGAGCATTAGCAGGCGGATATGCATTTTCTCACTTAACCCTCAGCTTTGCTGTCACTACTTGCACTCTTGTTATATGGGAAAAGACACAAACTTAGGAGGTTAAGCAACTTCCTAAGATCACAGGGGCAGGCAGGTGTAAAGTCAGAATTTCAATCTAGTCATGAGTCCATCCATCCATCCATCCCTCCCAATTACGTCTAATAACACATATTTTTCATGCACTATTCGGGGCAATGCAAGCATAGGAGTAAACACAACCTAGTCCCTGTCACCAAGGATCTTACATCCCAAGAAGTAAGAAACAGGCAATAACAAACAAGTATGTAAGACACTATGGTTTAGAAAATAAAAGCAAGCCCTCCCATATGGCACAATTTCCTAGTCAATACCAAGGAACCTTTGCAGTTCACTGGCAAGAAAAGGTATGCGAGTGACAATCTTAAGACAGTGAAAGTATGCGCATAAATAGCTAGATTACAGTAGAAGAAAGACCTAAGCACAAGGAGCACGACGCCTGTGGCGAGGGGGTGTTTTATAAGTGTCGTCTAGCTCTTAAGCATCTACTTTTTATGTCCCATGTTGTGTTCTAAATTAACAATGACAACATGCAGAAACCTGACTGAAGGAGTCAAATAACTAACATCAAAAGAAGCATTAACTTACCAACTAAGTTTGCTGACATACTGTTTTTTAAGCTTAAGACTTCTGTTACAACTAAATCAATTTTCATATTTGGAGTTTAAGAAGCAAGCAGCAGGTTATTTTGTTACTCAATTTAATGGCAACTATATTTTATCACAATAATACAGTTAAAATGTAATGATCTGATGCTTAAAGCCTTAAAAAGAACAGAAATAGAAAACGAAACCTTGCTCTGCTGGACAATTTCTTCCTCGAGACTGTTGATGGTCTGCTCATATTCAGAGATGATATTATTCAAATATTTGATTTCTTCTTTACCCTTGACTAGTTCTCTGTTTAGTTTAAGTTCTTGAAGGCGAAGCTCTTCTATTTTAACATGCCAATTGATTACCTAAATTATATATGAATATAAATGCTAGGTAACTGGTCATGATATTACTTGAAATTAATGGCAAACTGTACTAAGACCAAAGAAGTCAGTCCATAGCCAAGACACATGGCAAAGTTAGTGAGAATTTCCAAAGATTATTCTAAAGTATGTACAACATTAAAATAAAATATTCTTCAAGTTATTTTCAAATGAATAAACAGAAATTAGTAACGTTTGCGTTCAGTTTCATTCACAGCACTGACTGTAGTCAGCACTGACTCACTGGTACTGCTGTTCAGACTGGAGAGCCTACCCTTGCCTGCCGTGACAGCCACTGGCGACTCACTCACGCTCGTCTCACACTCAGGCTCACAGCAGTGGTGGGAAACTCAGTAACAAATGAAAACAAAAACATAAACATAGGACAGGATTTGATGGGAAGAAGTGGTTGGGGCGGGGGAAATGATGGAAGAGGAGGATACAATAAAGTATTGTAGACAGCTAGGTGTGACCAGAATCTATTACAGATACATATAAAACTGTCAAAGAACAAATTGAGAAATCTGTCCAATAAATGAAATTTTAAAAAATTCTAAGTATTTCTAGCACAGAGAATAGGATTTTTCCAAAATAATGATAAAAATTAATCTTTAAAAAATAAATGTGGAGGCCTAGAGAGATGGCTCAGAGGTTAAGAGCACTGGATGCTGAGATCAATTCCCAGCAACCACATGGTGGCTTACAACCATCTATAATGAGATCTGGTGCCTTCTGACCTCCAGGTATACATGCAGGCAGAACACTATACATAATAAATAGATAAGTTAAAAAAAATAAAATAAATGTGGAAATCTATGAAAACTTCAAGTATTCACAAGGAATATCTACAAGTAAAAGCATAGAAAAACAAATAATTCAAATAGGAAATATTTGTGCAGAGTAGAAATCAACTGATAACTATTAAACCATTTAAATTATTACACTTAAAATTTATTAGAGCTTTTTTAGAATATTTAAAGTATTTTTTCTAAAGAGCCTTGCTTAGGAAAGTCCAAATTCTAAATTTTTAAAATCTAACTAATTACAACTCGTATTTTAAGTGCACATTGGACATTTTTCACACAGCTATAGATTACAAGCAACGTTACTACATAACACAGGAATACTGAATTTCAGTTCAAGTTTTACCTTTTGGGCTCCCCTGGCATCCTTTAAAGTGCTTATCAATTCTTCCAGGCCTTTTAATTTTAATTCCATCTCCAGTGTTTTGTTTTCCATATTTCTGTGCTCTTGTTGAGAACTTTTCATTTCTTGCATTATCTTCAGTTTGTCATTTTGCAGCTGAATCATCGTTTTGGAGAACTTTTCCTGCTGGGCCAGGGGTAAGGCACCACTGAACTGTCTTCGGAGAGACTGAATAGTTTGGCGCAGGTGCTTTGCTCTGTTTCTGCCTTCCAGGCGAGTGTAGTAGAGGGTCTGCTCTTTCTCATCCAGCTTCTGCTCGAGGCGCAAACTGTAGGCCTCCATCTTCTGCAGTTTAGATGTAACCGACTCCAACTTACCTAGAGCAGAGGCCTCACTAATCTGAAGAGCAACAACATGTTGGTGCAGTTTGGCAATGAGCGCCTTTTCGTCAGATTGTGCCTAATGAAAAAAATACATATTTATAGTAAATTTCAGGGGTTTTGTCAATAAATACATCATGGGTTCAGTAACGGTTTACTAATAAAAATTTAAAACACTGTTGCACATGAGCTTTTTTTAAAAAACAATTTTACTTTAACACAATAGTTAAAAACTATTTATATTCAGAATGAAACACACTTAAAATTCTAATTAAATGATAGTTGTTTATATTAGTGTTTTTCCTTTTAGTTCACAGATAACAGCACAATTTTGATAGATATATATGTGTGTATGTATATATATATATATATATATACATATATAAATATGTGTGTGTGTGTGTGTGTGTGTCTGTATTGGGTTTTTTTGAGACAGGGTTTCTCTGTAGCTTTGGAGCCTGTCTTGGAACTAGCTCTTGTAGACAAGGCTAGCCTTGAACTCACAGAGATCTGCCTCGCAAGTACTGGGATTAAAGGCGTGGGCCACCACCATCCGGCTATAAACTCCTCTAAAAACTATAGAATATGGGGTTATATAAAAAGTTACAGATATGTACAAGAGAAAATACAGTCAGTAAAGACTCATTATTTCTCCTTAGTATGTTAACTGTGACTGGCAGCTGTCAAATGAATCTATAGGTATTTGAAATAAAATACATTTTCTAGACGTTTTCTAGTGGTAGTGCATGCATTTAATCCCAGCACTTGGGAGGCAGAGGCAGGTGGATCTCTGTGAGTTCGAGGCCAGCCTGGTAGCTAGTTCCAGGACAGTCAGGACAGCTACACAGAGAAATCCTATCTCAAAAATCAGAATGATAGAAAAGGAAAGGAAACAAGGGAAGGAGGGAGGGAGGAAAGGAGGGAGAAAGAAATAGAGAGAGAGAGAGAGAGAGGGAGAGAAAGAGAGAGAGAGAGAAGAAGGAAGGAAGGAAGAAAGAAAGGTTTCTAAAGTCCCAACTAACAGGAACAGGTTTCTATTGCTGCAACTAGTTCTGCTTAGCACACCACACTCCATCAGAGTCTGAGGTGAGCTTAGTAAGCCAACTAAGCGGAGGAGGCAGCACAATATGCACCTGGTAGTCCAGAAGCTGCATTCTGAGGGATTCCACTTCCTTTTCCCTGGACTGTTGCTGCGTATTCAAAAACTCAACTTGTCTTTTGGCAATATCAGAAATCTCTCTCAGTCTAGAAAGTGACAAAATATTTAAGGAACAGTTCAGCAAACACCAAAAGTCCTAATTTTGAGACATCGTTCTAGAAATGCAATTGATCTATGCCATCTCTTCTTTGCACCAAGTCCAAAGAGTTCAAGGGTCTCTTGAACTATTTCATGAAACCTACTTTCATGACAGACCAAAAAGTGATCTATAAACACACCCCCTACTCTGGGAAGTCCACTGCCTGAGGTACAGAATAATATACACATTTTGAAGGATAATGCCATCTGTTAAGTGAGACTGAGACAATGACTTTCGTCACTTTCCAAAGGCAGGTGATCAGAAAACACTTGCCCCCACACATTTTCCCTATGATGCTTTTCATTATAGTTAGGAAATGGTAGGTCAACGCAAACAGGCTAACCTGTTACAACTGCACAGTTAAGAATCAATGTTTATTTTGATTTATCAATTAGATGAAAAACAAAAAGAAAAAAATTATACATTTGCACAAATTTCCCTTATGATTTCTCTAACAAAACCAAATGAAAATGTCTTTTTTTTTTTGAGGTAAGTGGGACGGACATATACACGTGTCTCCTCATACTGATTGGAAAGCTTCTATAACTGGTGGTCAATAAAATACAATGAAATGAATGCCTCTTACAAGGTAAGGTTTATGAGAAGAGACAAAGTCAATCATAATGGGAAGAATTAAAAGTGACCAATTTTCCCAAAAGGACTCTCAATGTTCTGAAAGAATGGCTACAATTTTATAAGCAAATCACACACAGACACAATTCTAAAAGTTTTTTGTGCTTGACACATAAACTCAGTGCTCCCCATGATTATTACCCATGGGAGGAGCCCCGACTAGAAAGTGAGTGCATAGCATATATTTAGTACTCTAAGTACCTACTGCCAAATGAAAAAAAAACTGTTACCTAAGTGTTAGTAGGCAAGAGTCCATGAATTGATGTCTAATGTCTTGCACAATATCTACCACACAGCTAGTTCCTATGAAATATTAATTAAATCAAAATACAAATTAATTATATGTTATAACATGATTAATAAAAACCCAGAACCAGATATTGGGGTTTAACCTGAAGGTCAGAAAAGCAAAACAGCCAGCCACTGGCTCTTACATCGACCTTAGTCCAAAATCCTGCCTCCAGGGATCTCAGAATGAGATGTGTGTGAGAGCTGTCTCCTCCCATCTTATATTCCTCTCTAGGACTGGGATTAAAGGCATGCACCATTACCGCCCAGTTTCTATGGCAAACTAGTGTGGTTACTGAGATTAAAGGTGTGTACCACCACTGCCTGGTCTATAAGGCTGACCAGTGGAGCTGTTTTACACTATGAACTTCCAGCAAGCTTTATTTATTAAAATACAAATGAAATATCACTACAGTATGTTTACATCAACCTTATAAAAAGGTAAAATTCCTTTCTTTTTAAAGTTAGTAAAATAAATACTAAGTGACCCCTGCTCTTCCCTCTCTACTTCCCCTGAAAAACAGGCAACATGAGTAAGAAGTGGACCATACATGGTTTCTGGTCCGCTTTAGGGCCTTCTACAGCTGCAACCCTATATTTCAGGTGGTGGCGGTGGGGCAAACTTTGAGAGGTCATTTCCTCTTCAATGCTCTGTCACGGGGTCTTAATCCTCTTCTTAAAAACAAAGTGAGTATGGACATTGTCCCATAAGTCTGTCGATGGTCTTCTTAAAGGCAGATCAATAGACACCAAACGATTGAAGTGTTGTGTGCACTTACCTAGACACTTCAACTTTGAGCTCCACCTCCTCCTTCTCTAACTGGAGAATGCGCTGTCTATCAGCATCGCTCACAGCCTTGCTCACACTATCAGCTAGTTCATCTCTCAACATCTGCTCCACCTTCTGAGCATCCAGGTTGATTTTGGTAAGCTATGGAAAAGTGACAATAAAATATCCTCAGGACTATTTTATCTTATTAATTCTGCTTTATCTTACACTGGGACTAGAACCCAGAGCCCATGCGAACTAAGCATGCCAATGCACTACAGCCCCAGCCTAGACACATAACATCTAGACTTCTGAGTACTATAGTTTCTTTACTTTCCCTTAGTTCAGAAACAGGTACAAAGTGGTAAGAACAGACTAAAGAAAGAATCAAGAACACATTATAAAAAAGATGTAGAAATAGTCCAATTCCATCATAAATTATTTATTTTAGGCAATCACTAAGAATTTTAAACTATAACAAAGTACTTAGAAAAAATTAAAATTTTATGAATTTTAAAAATAATTATATAAATTTGTATTAATATTTATGGCTTAAAATAAAAATAATACTTATGTTTTGGAAAATATATCAACCTAAGAGAACATCTGTAAGGTGTTGTTTAATCATAAATTGTTGAATATTTGCAGACTGCTTATTTAGACCAATAATCTCCTATTAAAGTTTTTGAAGAGTTTTTTATTTTTTTTAAGTATTTTTCCTCTTCCTATAGTCCTGCTTCCAAACTCATTCTGGAATATTAAAGACAATGAGTAATTTTTAAACAAAGAGATGGGTTTGGAAGACAATTTGTTTTTAAAAGAAACGACATCCTTCTGTTCATTAAACCAATACCATGACATTGGTGAGAATCTGGGTATAGAAATAAGTGCTTTAATCTAAAGCAATTCAGATTTTAAAATAATTGTCTGTATACTCATTACATGAAATGCAAATGCTGCGTGCATATGCAGTCTAGAGGTCCAAAGGTCTCAGAAATCCAGTATCTACTATCACTAATCTTTACTGTCCAGTTACATGATGAAAGTTGTACCAAACCTCAGTGAATTTGGTTTCCAATTCAAAATTACGTTCTTCCATGTGTTTTAATGAGGTCCTCAGGTGTTCATACATTTTCTGACAGTGTTCAGCTCTCTGCCTTTCATTTAATTCCTTCATCTCCAACACAGTGATTTTTTTTGAAATAGAAACAATGTCACTATTTGTCATTGATTTTCTTGCCTTATCCATGTTTGATTCGTTTCCTGTATGTTATAATACATCACACAGAAGATAATTCAGAAGAGGTATAAAAAAAGTAGTACATTCTATAGCAGGAAATGAACTTTTGAATTAAGACATATCTGCATTCTTCCCTTTATTTATTTATTCCTGTCTGATGCCTATCCACCTTTCCTTTCTAGACTAAATCTCTCCATTAATCAATCAAGTAACAATAAAAACTATATGTTGTGGGATAATCTTTATGTGCACTGTGAATATTTGTCTCTGTTAAAGTACCTTCTGATTGGTTTATTAAAGAGCTGAACAGTCAATAGCTAGGCAGGAGAGATAGGCAGGACTTCCAGGATAAGAGGAACTCTAGGAGAAATCTGATGCACAAGAGATTCGCCATCCAGACACGGAGGAAGCTGGATGTAAGATACTGAGGAGACGTAACAAGCCACATAGCAGAATGTAGATTAAATAGACAGGATCATTTAAATTTTAAGAGCTAGTTAGGAACAAGCCTAAGCTAAGGCCAAGCTTTCATATTTAATAAGAGGTCTCTGTGTCATTATTTGGGAGTTGGCAGCCCAAAGAAAAGTCCAACTCTAAATATAAGGTTACTGAAACACCAATGTGAAGGTCAGTGCAGAGCTGGCAGAGGTTAGAGGGTTGTGAATAGTCGGAAATGAACCACTTGTTATGGAAAGAATGCTAGCTGCACTGGGGCAATACAGGATAACAGTGTCACTTTGGACATGTAAGTGCAATGACATGATTTTTACCGTTATCAAACACCATGCTCAAGAGTAAAATCTGAAGTTATATGATTAAGAAATTTTACATGTATAATCTCAAATCATAAGCACTATGTTGGGCCTTGTACACACATAATATGAAATACTATCATACTGTAATTTTATATACAATAATACGGCAAATTAGCTGGGCAGTGGTGGCGCACACCTTTAATCCCAGCACTCGGGAGATAGAGAAAGGGGGATCTCTGTGAGTTCGAGGCCAGCCTGGTCTACAAGAGCTAGTTCCAGGACAGGCACCAAAGCTACAGAGAAACCTTGTCTTGAAAAAACAAAACAAACAAACAAAAAAGGAATAGCATAAAACAAAATAAAAAAAAATATGGCAAGTCAGATATAAATGAAGGTAATCTTTGTAGCATTCTAAATAACAGCAAAATAAAAGAATTAACACTTTAATCATAAGCACTCAAATAACAGGATATTGCATGAATTTTTATAAAATAAATGATTAAAATATAGAAATATTTAAAATTTCTACTAAATTGATATATAACAAATAATGTTTATTATTTAAAGTACATAAAAATATAACAATATATTACTGCAAATATAGGCAATAAAAATTCTCAAATTTTCTTTGATATATTGTGGTCAACTTTTCATTTAAAGGTATCAAATAATATATAACACATAAACATTGCCCTCAAAAAACACATATTTCAAAATTATCACTAGGTTTTAATTGCTAAAGTAATTAAAAAATAACTAGTGTTTAATCACAAATTTATAATATATGATTTTACTAGGAAAAAAAATCTCATGTGAGACCTCTACAGCAAGCACCCAGATATTATTTATAATAGGTATACTATACTGTAGGATATAGTTCATCTTTTCAAATCAAACTACATGCCCATATTTTACTATAAAAAAGGAATTTTCAGTAAAAACAATCACTGTTAGACACTAATCACTTGGTATTCTCTTCTTAAGACTTACCTAATTTAGTTTCTTGTTCCCAGGCTTGTTCAATGGTGTGCAGCTTTTCCTTTGTAATCTCTAGCTCTTTACTTATGGTATCCATTTGTTCTTTTAAAGATGCATTTTCACACTGAATAAGAGACAGACGTTACAGATGACTACAATGCAAGGGGAACGGGTATCACAGACGCAACACAGTTTTGACCTTATGCATTATCTCTTAACATTCACAAATTTTTAATTGAAAATTTTAAGTTTTTTTTAAAAAGATGCAGATAAAAATCATACTGAAATTAACTAAATTCAAAAATAATTTTTAAAAATTTTTAAAAAATTATAATTTCTCACACAAATCACACAACACAAATAATCAAACTCTACTATATAACACACCTGGCTCTAAACTTCCATGTATTAGCCTTTGCCACTAAAGACACCTATTCATTTTAACCAATAAGGAATACAGAGGGGCTTCATAACTTTCACAAACTATTGCTTATCTGCCTCATTCACACAAGCACTCACGTGCACATCCCTAGTACATCATCTGTGACAGGCGCTACATGTTAACAGTAAAAAGAAAAAGCACAAATCCCACATTTCACAGGCTTCTCCATTTATGGTTTGTGTGTATGTGAGTGTGGTAGAATCTCCTTTGCTAGTTCTTCTTGTTGCTGTGATAAAATGGCCTATCACAAAAACAATTTAGGGGTTAGCTTTTTTAAGGGATATAATCCCAGGTTTCCATCTACCATTAAAGGAATTCAAGGCAGGAACTTCAAACAGCTAATCCTATCACATCCAGTCAAGAACAACTGAGGGATTCTTGCTCACTCTCACTCTCAGTCTCACTGTTTGAGACAGGACCTGTAAATAGTCTACGCTGACGCTGGCCTCATAGTCAGCTGTGGAAACCTGACCATGAAAGCTGGGATCTATATTCAAGTCCTCAGCGGGCAGCAGGCACTCTATTACTGTGCCTTCCCTCCAGCCTAAGTAAACCCATATCTCATATACATACACCAGTTTTGAGGAACGATTAAAAAGTGTTCTTTGGGAAAACAGAAGAATTAAGCTAAAAGTCACTGAAGGCAAACAATATGCCTCAACAAGTAAAAGTTCTTACTGTGCAAGCCTGACAATCTGTGTTCCATCCCCAGAATCT
Organism: Ondatra zibethicus; assembly: GCA_004026605.1. NCBI lineage: Eukaryota > Metazoa > Chordata > Mammalia > Rodentia > Cricetidae > Ondatra > Ondatra zibethicus. The sequence goes on from PVIU01007389.1 coordinate 68,595, forward strand.
ACCATGAACTGACTCCTGAAAATTATCTGACCTAAACACACATGCAAACACACACAGAGAGATACACAGACACACATAATAATAATAATAACAATAGCAAATAAAATTTTAAAAGCTAGCTAGTTATTGAAGACTAGAGATGGAGCTGAGATGTTCCGTTTTTGCCTGAGTTTGAGTTTTAGCAATACAAAATAAGGAAAGAAACAGTTCACTGGTAGCTAACTGCAGATTTCTTGAGAGCTTTGCTAATACCGGAGACATAGAACAAGGACATGGAAAATAGGAAAAGGAAATTATTATTACATCTAAATAGAATTATCTTTAAACAGTAACATAATTATCTCTGGTCTTCAGCAAAAGCAGTAAAAAGTAAATGGACCAGGATTATTTCTAGATAGTATTAAAACATCATGACTCAATCTATTTTGCGTAAGTCATCAGGAAAATAACGTTTCATTGACTCAGTGTGTTTCCCTACATAAGTATGACATTCTGAGCTCCCCAAATTATTCTCTATTCCATGCCTGTGGGGGGGATCTTGTAGATCCTCCTATTATTATGTCTAAAGACATAATCTTCTACTTCTACTGAGAAACCTATAGAAGCCTGGACCTTTATTTCTCCAGAGAATGATAAAAATGGGAAATGTAGAGAGCAGGGCTGGAAAGAGCATGGGACTATAACTGTCAGTAACTCCAGCTACTGAGGATCCACTAACCTCATCAGACACAGCAAGTATGTGATGCACATACACACATACGTTCAAGTAAAAGAATGTCATATACATGCAAACACATCACACACACACACACTCCACCAAGGAAATAAAGATGAAGAAGCAGAATAATGACAGGTCAGGACTATATACACAAAGAGTCTAATGAAACTTATGACCTTCCACCACTATAGTCTCTGTGTGTGATGTGTGTGAGTATAGGCACACATGTGATGGAACATATGTGTACAGATCTAAGAACAACTTTTGGAAGTCTGTTCTTGCCATTCACTCTGACAAAAGCAGGGCATTTTCTTATTGTTTCTGCCTCTGTACTGTGTATTTCAGGCTAGCTGGCCACAAGCTTCCAGGCAAGGTCATTTTCCTCTCTCTGTCTCCCTTTGGCTGTAGGAGTGATGCTATTATGGGTCCATACTGGCCTTTTTTTCATGAGTAATATAATAGTTGTCAACTTCACAGAATCTATAATCAGCAGGGGGATGGCCCCTGTGGGGGATTACCTTGATTATATCAACTAATGGAGGAACATATCTTGACTGTGTATAGGATTACTTCCCTTAGTGGGAGTGACAACTATATAAAATGGAGAAAGCAAGCATGCATTCACCCGTGCATTGATTGAGGACACGATGTGACAAATTGCTCCCCACTATGTGCTCCTGCTATGAGGATTTCCCTACGATGACAGACTCTATCATGAACTGGAGTCAGAGAAATCCTTCTTTTTAAAGTTGCTTTTGCTGGGTGATTCATCACACAAAAGAAACTAAAACATATGTGTTCCATAGATCCAAATTACCTGCCAGGAAGAGCTTTTACACTCAGAGCCATCTCCTTCATCCCCACCCCAATTTTCAGTATTTCTAAAACATGAGAGAATGGAGATTTGGAAAGCTCATCCAATATCTATGAACTGCCATTAATAATGCATCCACAGTCAAACAAATTTATCATAAGAAACCAAATATAAGGACTCTGAGATCAAGGCAAGAAAAGAGAATAGGTATTTAATAGCATGCCTCCTTTTAATTACATGTGTGCCAAGAAAGAAGTTTGACTCAGCTAAGGCATACAAGACAAATAAGAGGATGACCTAGATAAAGTCACCTTTAAGTTATTGACAATTATAAATACATAGTATGTTGCATAGAGATATATGTACTGATATCCAGGCCAAACCACAACTAGATTACACCTATAATCATATCTCCACCACAGTTACATAAATAGAAACCAACTTTAATCACTAGAAATCTGTAAAAGTCTCACAGCCCCAGGATACCCTCAAAGTAAAGTGGCTAGAATAACAGGGTTCAAAGATCATACACACTCACCTCCAGGTGTTCTAAGTTACTTGTTCTCTGAACAAGCATGTTATCTTTCTGCAGTATGTCCCTGTACTTAGTAGTTAGTTCATTGTATTGCTTATTGGCAAGTTCAAGTTCAGACAAAGAGACACTATTATCTACAACTTTCTGGAGAGCTGCAATTTTGAAGGTAGCCATTTCCTGAAAAAAAAGGATACACTCAGTTAAATTTGCATAGTTTTTCTGGTAAAGCATTAGTTATTTTTAAGAAAGATGATTCAATTGAAAGCAAAATGGATTTCAAAACCATTTGAAAAATATATTTCTCATGTTATTCTTTCATATAGGAAATAATATTTGAGCTGGGCGGTGGTGGCGCATGCCTTTAATCCCAGCACTCGGGAGGCAGAGGCAGGTGGATCTCTGTGAGTTCGAGGCCAGCCTGGTCTATAAGAGCTAGTTCCAGGACAGGCTCCAAAAAGCTACAGAGAAACCCTGTCTCGAAAAACAAAACACAACAAAACAAACAAACAAACAAAAAATTTGGAAAGTATTAATTAGCAATTTAAATGAATCCTTTTTAAGTTGTCACAGTAAATTGAAATATAATTAATTTGAGAAAGTAAAATAAACTGCAATCACTCAGAAATCACCTTTGGATGCCTGCCTATTCTAAATTTTAGAAGATTAAAATCAACCATACATTTGACACTTTAAGTGACAAAATTAGCATGAACTAAGGAAACCTTTACATTTTGGCTATGTTTGCTTTCTTGAAGTCACACAAAGTTGTTTTTGGTTCCTATTATTGAGCAATGAAAATGTCTAAAATAGTAGCAATAAGAATTTGTTACTTATGTCATGTTTGCTATAATCTAACACAGAACATTCTTCCTCCAGAGACACGTGGTAAAAGCGTCTTCTCCAGCAAGGTGCTGCTAGGGAACAGAAACAACTAAGGTGTGGGGTCCAGTGGGAAGTCCAGGTCACGTGGAGTGTGCTTTCACAAGGGTTATGGTTCTGTTCCTTCATGATCTCTTTTCCTTTTTATTATTATTAGCTATGAGGTAAGAAAGCCTTTATTACCCACAGTCTTACTATCATGTACTTGTACCACCACAGGCCAAAGGTAGCGAGACCATATTTTCAAACCTCCCAATTTCTGAACCAAAACAAACTTTTCCTATTTCTAAGTTTACTAGGTATTTGTACAGTGCTAAGAAGACGAGCCACATAATGTTTTACCATTCTAATGAAAAGTCATTAATTGAAGGCAGTAAAGTGGTTTTATTAAAACAAACAAGGTACTGAGACTTTCAGTTCTTTCCAGTAAGATGCTCTATGATAAGCCAAAGGTACATAAAAAAGTACAGTGAAATGATGGAGGCAAGTGGTGTAATAAATAACCAGACTGATGAAGTGGAGATGAAGATGCTATAGCTATAATTCATTCATGAGTATAGTGAGCTTCTGATCTAAATGCAACAGCGTCTTTCATGTAAATAAACATATACTATTCTACCATATTCTAGGGTTTGGTTTCATTTTGTGAAGCAGGCTGGATAAAAGGCATGGAAATATCTTTTGTTTCCTTAAAAACATCCCCTTTCTTATTTCCTATTATAAAAAATAAAACACAAAAAACATAAAGCAAAAATGATGTTTGAAGAAAGAGGGAGGATGGCAGAAAACTCCAGCTCATATTTTAAGCACTATCTATATTGGTAAAACTCCAAGAGTCCAATTTCTTTAAAGCCACAAAAATAAAAACAAGGACATTCCTAAATCTCAAATTTTCCTTAATTCATGTCTAAATAGAAACAGCGCTCAGTTGAAGGTACAGATAGGTGTGGATGGGTAATCACTCCCAGGTTCTGTTTCTGTTGCAGAAAAACTACCTGGAGAGTATTTTGTTACCTGGATAGCAGGGCAGGGGCAGCAGCAAGACATTTCTTACTAAATCTTTCAAAACATAGTTTATATATTCTAATTCACTTTGAAAAATCCTAATTGAAAGCAAAAAGAAAATAAAAAGATGACGGAATTCTTTCAAGTTACTAGAATATGTTATTTTTGCCAACACATGCTCAACAGGACAGATTCCAAGGAAAATTACAACTGCAAAGAAATTTTAGGATATATTAAGATGTGTTACAGATGTTACTATTTTTAATATGTGATAATATCTGATAAAATAATTAATACTTTAGTTTTCTATGCAAAACAATGAAGAAAATAACATTATAAAGTTAAATGAGTTTAGGGAATAAAACATAGTGGTATAATTACCTTATAATATTAAGTTTGGATTGGAAATAACAGCATGCACTCATACTCTAAAGTTATACGCTATTTTCCCTATATCTTCCAAGGAAAGAGACAAGCAGCAATGACATCATCATATAATCAGTTCTGGCATGTAAATAGTTAACCCTTTAAAAAGAAACAGAGTTCCTTAAAGAACTGGATTACTTTGCATCCAAGCAGAAGTAGTGTGTAAGTTAGGTCCAGAAAATTTATTTATGCCAGAAAACAAATCAAGTTTGGTTCAAAAACTAATGGATCCATGTTTTTTTTTTAAAAAAAAAAAAACTAAGAGACATTGTAAAAAGCTTTCTAGTAAACAAAGTTTAGAATTATCAACTAAGTAAAATGTGGCTAATGTTTAGAAGTCTATGAATCATGACTTATCATGAATTATCATGATAACCAAAGATGAAGAATCTCACAAGAAAACAGACAAATCCACCCAGAAACAAGGCACACACACCCTGCCCTTCTGTAACTGGTGGTGGAAAGGAAATATTGAAGTTCTCATACTGTCTTCACAGTGAGAAATATACTACAAGAGGTCCTAATACACTGGCCAATGACAAAAATTTCCCTACTTTCAAAAGAATGTAACAGCACTAATAATATGAGAAAACCATGAACACCCATATCAGGCAATCATAAATGTGAAAAATATTAGGAAAAATAGCATGCTAAAATCTTACCAGTTAACCACTTAAAAATATAGATATCAATCAAAAATGATGTAATTCCCCACAAAACATCATCCAAACAGATATGCTATCTTTTGGAGTGACATAACATAGATAATTATTTAAGATGTATTCTTGCTAAAACTGTTTAAATTGAATCAAATCAAGGTCTCAGAGCTAAACTTGGTAAAATCAAAAAAAGTAGATCAATCAAATATTCTTCAAAGAGAAGAGCAAAACACAGCAAAATAGGCCACTGTCTTCAGGGTCAGGACATGCAACTATCAAATTTAATACATGCAATATTCATGATCAAAGCCTAGAACTAAAGAAGACTAAATATAGTCAGCACATTGGGAAAGTTAGGGAAATACTGTCAATTTTTCAGTAAAATAATATTATAATTATGCAAACAAAACTTTCTATGGTAGAGATGTATGCTAAAAATATTTATGAGATATATGTTAAAAATATTTATATCTACAATTTAAGTAGTCTACAAAAAATGGATAAAGTAATTTTAGCAAATGTCAGTAAACACGAACCACTAATCCTGTTGATGGGTATGCATGAATCTCACTGTTTGCAGACTTGAAAAATTCCTAAGCTTCCCCCCCAAAAAAATTTTTCAGAAATACCTTAAATCTTTGCAAACTTCCAATTCTTTCAGTAACTTCAGCTTCCATTGATACTAAGTCATTCTTGTGCTTCCCGTTTTCTTTCCTGAGCTGCCGCTCCATCTCCACTAGGGTTGTATACTGCCTTATGAGGGACTTCTCATTCACTTGCAAAACGGTGATTTTCCTACTGTTTTCCGAAAGCACTTTCTTCATCTCACTTGAATCCATCTGAAGGGCACTGAGCAGATTCTGCAGAGAACCACACTGGCGTTACTAAGTGAACCAGCTACCCTCGGTGCCTGGCAGAGTAACATCCGGAGTCAGGCTTACATTATACTCCTTCACTTTCACAGCATCCTGCTGGACTTGGTCCTCAAGTTTTCTCTTCTCCTCTTTTGTTGTCTCAGACTCTGTTTTCCAAGTCTCCTTTTCACTATAATATCATGCAATAACAATTAAAAAGATAATAAATAGAATAAATTTTTTAACTGCAAAAGGGATAAAGTTAGATTATGGAAGCTTTAAATATTCTCAGAACAAAAGACATACTACCAAACATTCAAATTACAAGAAGGTATATTTTCACTCAATGTTTTTAATAAATTAAAAGTAGTAGCAATTTTATCAAATTATTTCCATCTTTATTTGCCCTATCTCTTTAATATATTTGCATCATAATACCTCAATCCTCATCCAGACTTGAAACATAAAAGTCAAGTCTAGAATATTTTGTCAATAAAAATTAAATAGAAAAAAAAACTCCAAGGTTTAAAATTTCATTTGAAAGGGGTTCTTTGAAACTGCACTTTAGCAGTAAAGGTTTCATAACTAAATGGCATAAAACTTAACTTTGCAGAGCACGTAGTGGATTAAGTTGATTTAGTAAAAGCACATATATGTGTACGTCTATTATATATATATAACTTTAACTGAATAACTACTAAGAATATAGGATTTATAAATAAAGTACTGTAAAGAGAAAAAGATTAAGAATATAAATATAGTTAATATACTAAACAAATTCTGAAAAACTCAAATCTCAAAATTATGGCTCAACTTAAATATGAGCAATGAATATGCACAAAATATTTAGAATGCAAATATTAGAAATCACTGGATTTGGAGAAAACTTCATGAAGTGGACAAGGGTCCCATCCCATCCAAGAAGCTATTTGCATTTGATACCCAATGGTAAAGAGAAAATCAGTTTTCTCCAAATCCAATGATTTCTAATATTTGCATTCTAAATATTTTGTGTATGCAGCATAAACAAATACAGATTTACTTTTCAATTAAAATAAATCCAAATGAATCAGTTTTAAAAGTATATAAGTCATTTTTGCTTACTGAAAAGTTATACAATTGTTAATTTATGCTTGGCATGAGCGAATTTTAGTGGCATAATTACCTTTGTCACTAAATGGTTTTGATTTAAACATGTGACTTAATTTTGATTAGATATGTGTCAAAATATGGAAAAACATGTTACTCTTCTTTAATCAACATGACTCTCTGGTCTATGAACATCTAGAAATATTTTATAATAATAGTAGCTAACAAAAATCCATATAAATTGATCCATCCTCTAACTACCTCTGGGTTTCCTGTCAATTAGATGCTACCATAAGTGTTCAGAATCACCTTTGGCTATGAAGCCTACTTCCTACCAAGAATATGATCGTAGTGATGAGGTAAGAGGTAGGGGAGGCATACTAGTCCCTAAGAACACGGTTGTGTAATGGTGACAGGATGAATACTGGAACAACAGCTGCTATCTATAGTGTATAGTTGTGCTATTCAATAGCTTGAATATTTTCATGTAATTATTCACTTAACTGCATCATAGATTTTTACAAGCAACTAAGACACACACAGTAAAGGAAAAGCAACTTGCTCAGTGTCTCACATCTACCCAGTGCTGGAGTCTGGTTTGTCTCTACCAAACCCAGATATGAAGAGAGTTGAGATCACTGAACTAATTCAGAAGCATGTTTAAACACATTTTTGACAACAGATATGTGGAAGGGATCAGTACTGTTCTTTGTGACTAAAGAACAGTACTATATCCAATTAAATTTGTAAAGTTTCAAAACAAATACCTTAGGTATTCTTTATATAATAAACTTTGTTGATGACGAATTACTGCAAATTTTCTGTTATAATCTTCAAGAGAATCTTCTAAATGTTTTAACTTCTTTTCTTTATTGTCTAGTTCCTAAAAATTAGTTTAAATAGCATTACACTATATTTTTAATTCAAAGGTTCCAATTCACATTCCAAAAACATTATTAAAACTCCATATTTCCAATATTTTAATATAAGATACAAATAATGAGGTAATACACATAAAAGTCCTATAAAACAAGCAAAATTATTCTTTTCAAATATGGTAGCTGCAGTAAGCACACAAACTATCAGATACAGTATTCACCTTGAGCATAAATGTTTATCAAACAGAACAGTCAAACACTGAACTCCTATTATTTAGCTACATATTCTTTTGTCAGCAGACATTTTTGTGCCTTGACTAAAATTAGCCTTTCTATCTCTTTTTAAATATGGGAAGACTGTGAGTTAATTAAAGCTTTCATTTGCATGCATGTGAGTGCATGATGCATGTCTGGAAGCCGGAGGACAACTTAGGGAGTCTGTTCTTTCCTTCCAACATGTGGTGCAGCGACTGAAGACAAACAGTGGCTGTCAGGGCAGGCACCAAGTGCCTGTACCCACGGAGTCATCTTGCTTAAACCTTTTTTTTCTTATTGAAAAAAACTTAGATCAAGTATATTATGTTGCCATTATTTGTTGACGATGTCCCTCTAATGTCCAAATATGAATCATTAATAATGCCATGAATTTAAAAGTAGTGATAAGATGAATTTTAAAGAAATGTTTTTATATATGTTAAGTTACCCTTACATGACTTCTGTATCATACAAATTCAAATAAAAAGTAATGTTATATATAAATTACAAAACCAAAATTTGATGATTATAACTCAAGTATCACACCAATGGATAATCTAGCAGTGAGAAGCAATGACGCTTAAAATCAGAAACGTATTTTTGTTTTGAATAGGTTTTTTAAGTACAATTATAGCTTATGTGATGTTATCGATATTACTCTTCAAATGAAATTCTGAGACACCTCATTAGGCTATTTTTAATTCCATCATATAGATGGTAAACAGAAAAGCAAGTACAGGGCAAGTAATGTAATAGAGGACCCTTTCTAATTTGCAGTAGACCAACATTTACACAGGAAAGAAACAGTGAGAGTCAGGTTTACTTGCAGGCTTTTCTGTGATTAGCACAAAAAGAGACAATCTACTAAGGGCATTGAGAAGCCCTGTCATTTCCTTCTCTTGCTTTTCTAACCAGCAATAAACACAACACAATGCTACTCTATAGCATCTGCTTATAATTCTTCATGACGTTATAATACATTTCAAATGACTAACACAGATCAACAAGAGACATGAACAAGCTTTACATGTAGGTAAACAGAATAAACTTCCCTTACATTAGTTCAGCTGACTCACAACCTACTAATAGCATACCTGTTCACTCTGAGAACTCAAAGGAATTCATAGACTAAATTAAGAAAAATATTATGTATTAACAAAAATACGTATGTCATTACTACAGAGATTACCAGTACCTGCAAAAGATGTATTAAGTATTCATTCTGGGAATTGATGATATGGGCACTAGATGGTGCTATTCCATCAGGCAAGTCTACACCTCTGTAAACTACACTGGCTCCTGCAGACTGGCGGAGAAGATCAGTCTCTTTCTCAAGGTGATCAATCTGGAAACAACCCAGGAATGATAATCATGCTAGGAAAGTTACAAGGCAGGAAGTTACTTCAGTTTTCTCCACTGAGTATCTTTTTAAATGATTAGGAACAACTTGACAAGAATTAATAAAACTTTAATTTTTTACTTAGAAATCCCTAATACAAGAGTTAGAGCTCTTATGTTCTCTTATATAGTAAAGGAACTTACATTTCCACATAGCTTCATAAGGAATCTTTATGAGAGACATTAGGATGTTCAGCATAAATAGGGCTCAAGGATATATGGAGAAGAGGGGCAGAAAGATGGTAGGGACCAGAGGTTGTAGATGACTCCAAGGAAATAGCATTTTCAGTCCCAGCAGGGCAGATGCCCATATGGAGATTGTTGTTGACAGCACACACAATATCTGCACAAGATCAAGCCTGACAAATAACAGCACAGAGGGACTGATGTGCTCACCAAGTCCCACCCCTAGCTAAGCAGACATTTGTAAAACTGCCCAGAGAGGAAGAAATCCATTTTCTTTAGTAGGTCAACGCTGAGTATATCAACCATACTCCAGGGCAGGTACCATGCTCAGGAGTAGGTAGCTGGCTACCACAAATCAGAGTCTGTGTTTTTTGTTTGTTTCTTTTTGGTTGCTGTTTTAAGAGGGAGAAAGAACATGAAGTATGGTTGTTAGAGAGGATCCAAACCAATCAAGCATGGATAAGATATGGTCAAAATACACTTTAAGAAATTATCGAAGAATAAATAAATAAATAAAAACATTTTCAAATTTCAAAAAAAAAAAAACACGTGGTTTTAGGGTTGAAAGAACTCAAAGGACATTTTCCTTTCAAAAAACAAAGTCTTAAAAAAAAAAGTTTCCATGCCCCTCAATGGAAGAATGGATAAAGAAAATGTGGAATATTTATACATTAGAATACTACTCAGCAGTAAAAAACAATGACATCTTTAATTTTGCATGCAAATGGATGGAAATAGAAAAAACTATCCTTAGTGAGATAACCCAGACCCAAAAAGATGAATATGGTATGTACTCACTCATTAGTGGAACCTAGCCATAAACAAAGGACATTAAGCCTATAGTTCACAAGCCTAGAGAAGCCAAATAGCAAGGTGAACCCAAAGAAAAACATATATAGATCCTCCTGGAAATTGGAAGCAAACAAGATAGCCAGGCAAAAGTTGGGAGCATGGGGGAGGGGTGGGCAAGGGGGAGAGGGGGAAGGAGAAGAGAGAAGGGAAGGACTGAGGAGAGCCTGGGGAAGTGGGAGGGTGGAGATAGAGGAAGGGCAGATGTTGTAGCAGGGAAGAAGATGTCTACATTAAGGGGGCCATTTTAGGGTTGGCAGAAGACTTGGCTCTAGGGGGGATCCCAGGTGTCCACGGGGATGTCCCCAGCTAGGTCCTTGGGCAGCAAAGGAGAGGGTGCCTGAATTGGCCTTGTTCCATAGTCACACTGATGAATATCTTGAATATCACCATAGAAATTTCATCTGATGGATAGAGCTAGAGACAGAGACCCACACCCACATCAGAGCAATGGACTGAGCTCCCAAGGTCCAGTTGAAGAGCAGAAGGTGGGAGAAGATGAGCAAGGAAGCCAGGGCTGCGAGGGGTTGGTCCACCAACTGAGACAGTGTGCCTGATCTAATGGGAGCTCACCAAATCCATCTGGACTAGGACTGAATGAGCATGTGATCAAACCGGACTCTCTAAATGTGGCTGCCAATGTGGACGGACTGAGAAGCCATCGATAATGGCACAGGGACCTCTCTCTTCTGCATGTATTGGCTTTTTGGAACCCTAGTTAACTTGGATGCACACCTTCCTAGGCTGGGATGGAGGGGGGAGGGTCTTGGACTTCCCACAGGGCAGGGTACCCTGCCCTCTCTTAAGGATGGAAGGGGAAGGAGGAGGGTTAGTGGGGGAACGGGAGGGGAATGGGAGAAGAGGAGGAAGTGTCAATTTTTGAATGGAAAAAAAAAAGTTTCCTAACCAGAGTGGTGGTGGCACATACCTTTAATGCCAGCACTCAGAAGGCAGAGGCAGATGGATCTCTGTGAGTTCAATATCAGCTTGGTCTACAAAGCAAGTTCTACAAAGGACAGCTAAGGCTGTTAAACAAAGAAACTCTGTCTCAGATAAACAAAACAAAGCAAAAGTTTCCTATTAAAACAGACAGTCATAGCTTTAATATTTTCTTGTATTTAATAAAAGTCTCACCTTTAAGTTTGCCTTTACCAACTGCTGTGAATAATTTATAGCCTCTTTCCGAGATTCCCTGAGCTCTTGCCTTAATTCTTCATTCCTTCCTGTAAGTTGATCAACTTGGGCTTTCAAATGCAAACTGGCATCAAAGATTCCTTCTGCATTCTTTGATTCTATAGCCTAGTATATTTATATTACATATTACAAATGAAATTGAAAACAGTAAAATCATAGACAAGAAAAATATGTCTTTCAATAATTTAATCAACTTCCTATGCTCACTGGCAAGTCTAATGTTATTTAAACTTATATATAAAGTAGTATTTATAAAATTTAACTTTAGCTTATGTTACTATACATAGTGATTACTTCATTAAAATAAATAACATTGAGTAAATATTAATCGATTAGTAAAGCAGAAAATAGCCAGACAGTAATAAGATGATCAGCATTCATATAAGAGCCAGGTTCTTGTTAGCTGGGCAAGAAACCTGGGTTCCTGACATCTTCACTTCCTCACTTCATTATCTAGAAAGTAGAAGAGTTAGTTCTGCCAGTCTGGGGATGGGATGCACTGTGTGAGCTGCTCTGGTACCTGCTGCTGACACTTTCCTGCCATAACAGGCTGTACCTGACATGTATAATTCATCCTATTTCTTAAGTTGCTTTTTATCTGAGCATTTTATCAGAGCCATCAGAAGCAGAAACCCCGTACAAAAAGACTGGCTGCAGGCAGACATCATCACATGCAACTTACATTAACCAGCCTTTCCAGACTTGGGATGATGAGAGATGTTTCACCTCCTTTCACATCAGGGTCCTTCTGCATGTCCTTAATAGCTTGCAAGATTTCTTTCATACCTTCTTCAAGTTGCTTATTTTCTTCAACTAATTCTTTTACTGTAATTATATTTTTTCACATTGAATAAATATATTGTTCTTACAACTTACATTTCCATGTATTTGACAGATATTTCAGATAAAAAAATTGGAGAACAAAAATGTAAGTAAAAATTCCAATTACAAATGGAACAAGAACAGTTGAATTAAACACCACGCCTATTTTAGTCATATGCATATACACATACACACACAGGCAAACATGCACAGGCACACACATATGGCATAGCTCTGTTATATTAAAATCCTTAAATTTTTATAACTTCACTTTCACAGCATATAAAATTTGTGATGTATTTTTATAAAAAAAATGGAACTTTAACATTCTATAACAATAAAAATGCCTATGTAAACCACGAAGATATGTAACAGTGACTGAGGTAAGATTATAAAGACAATTAAAGATTAAAAAATAACTAATGAGCCGGGCAGTGGTGGCACAAGCCTTTAATCCCAGCACTCGGGAAGCAGAGACAGGCAGATCTCTGTGAGTTCGAGACCAGCCTAATCTGCAAGAGCTAGTTCCAGGACAGGGCTCTAAAGCTACAGAGAAACCTTGTCTCAAAAAATCAAAAAGTAAATAAATAAACACATACATAAATAATAAAGTACTAACATTCTGTAAGTTTGTATTTTAGTGTAGAGAAATTAGGTATAGAAAAGGAAGCAATAATAGTGACTTACATTTATTCTGAAATTTAACAATTACTGTCCTACTTCTTTCTAAGTCTCTTTCCTTTTCAATTAGTTCTCTTGAAAGAAATTCATTCTGAACAAAGAGAATAAAAATGTTTCATAAAATATCACAGTAATAAATGGGTGTCAAGTTAAAACAACACTTTATAAATTCAAGTTTAGCACACCAGAAAAGAGGTTACAGAGACATAGCAATTATAAAATGCAGTCCCGAGGACAAAACCAGAGATGCTCATCCTCCTGCCACCTCTTCCTCCCGCTCTCCCCACGGCTGGCAGGAGGCTGGGGATACCCAGCAGTTTCTGTCCTAGTACCAACCGTTGCCCTGCATGGTCTCTCTTTACACTACCTGTTCTGCCTGGCTTCTCTGACGGTCAAATTCTATTTCTGCATTTCTACTCTGCTCTTCTTGGATCGATAAATCCTGTGCTATAGTTGCATTCTAAAGAAACATTTAATATATTAGGCAGGTCAACAAGTTCAAAGCAAATATACTGCAATTTTTTTAGTTTTTTTTAAAGTACAGATCTGTTATTATAAATGAGTTTTAATTTGTAAATAAAAAGAAATCTTATCAGAATTGTTTTTAGAAGTCTGGTAAGAAAATGAGACAAATTGCATGAAGAACGCTCACCTGCAATCTAAGGAACACTAGCTCTTTCTGTAGCTGTTCTATAAGATTTTCAAGGGGATCTAGCTGAAATGATTTGGGCTGTGCAGTAACAGGCACAGGATCTGCACTTCTCAACATCTCAGTCTGTGAGGGTGATTCACTCTGTCTTTTATCGTCTTTTACACTGAGCTCAGCACACTTTACTTCAAAATGGACCTGTTCATCTTCTGATGTTACTTTTTCCATATCATGGTCATACGATTGACAAAATACTGCAGACTTTTGCCCATGTAATAATTTCTGCATTAATTCTGAAGCTCTTGGTGATGCTTGAAATGACGAACTGCTTTTCTGTAAGAACCTGGTTTTCTCTAGAGCTTGCTGGTTTCCTGACACTTTCTTCATACACTCCTCGGAAAGAGAGCATAGGTAATCACTTATCTCTTCATTGCTCTCTTTACTGAGGGCGCTGACTAACGATTCTAGATTTCTCAAAGACTGCAGACATGGTGCTTTAAAAATCTCCCTTATTGTAATAGCTTCTGGAGCTGTAGCATCATCTTTCATTTGCAAAAATGAGGAACCTCTAGTTAAAGAGACCATAGGATGCACTCCACTTTCTACGCTATGAAGACTTCCAGGCAGCATTCTCGATAATGATCGTACGATCATATTCTCCTCTGTCTCATTCTGATCTGATCGCAGAATACTGAGAGATGGTCTCCTAGGCAGCAGCTCTACTGTAGCTGAACTCTTAATCTGCATTTAAAGTAAATAATGTCTCGTTAATCCATCTTGAGATACCAAGTTATTTAAGCAAGTTTTTTAACAACTCAAAAGAGCAGAAGTGCTAAATGAGATTAAGTGAAGAAAAAATGTACTGCTAGCATTTTCCGTTATTCTTTTTGTCAAAGCAATACTGTTTACCTTTGATTGTGTTTCATTCATGCTTTTGAGGCTCATTAAATTTAGTTGTCTTTCTCCTATTTTATCTTCCTGAGAAAACTTTTCAGTTAGGTTCGAGTCCTCCAAGGTTAACCCTACAATATGAATTAACAAATAAGAAACCAACACAAAAATCACTCTCCTTTAACCCAAGGCAAGAATAAAGTTTTAATTCAAACAAAAGGTCCAATGTTTCTAAAATCCTAGATCAACATGTAGCCAACATAACTTTCTGACCTTGTTTAATTTGAATAAGCTATCAATAAAATGAGACTGACCTGAATTGTATCTTATCATTTTGTTTATGCTAATTTTAAAGTATCCAATAGAAAGTTGTAGAGCTATTTAAACATATAAAGAAAATCAATTAAAAGCCATACATTTATTTTAATATTTCTATTTGACTTCATTTTTGCAATGCTGGGAAGTAACTTTGTGCAGGCTGTGTGCATGCCAGGCAAGTGTGCTAATAGAGGGCTGAGGTCTCAGTCTTCCAATGGGGTTCTTACAAAGATATTTACAATTTTATTTGTCTTTATATTATTACTTTATGTGCATGGGTGTCTGTGTATCACAAGTGTGATTAGTGCCTGCAGAAGATAGAAGGCGTTAAATCCCTATAATGGTATTTGATTTATGTTTCAATAAATAGAACTTGCCTAAAGATCAGAAGGGCAAAGCTAAGCCACTAGGGTCAGGCAGTGGTGGCACACACCTTTAATTCCAGGATTTAGGAGACAGAGGCAGATGGATCTCTGTTAATTCAAGGCCACTCTGGGCTACACAAGATCAATACAACAACAAATCCAGGTGGTGATGGCTCACACCTTTAATCCCAGCACTAAGGAATATAAAACTGGAGGAGAGAGAGGCTCTAGCTACTTAGTCTGTGGTTGCCCAGCCTTGGTTGGTAGAGGTAAGACTTCTCCAGTAGCTTGGCTGCTTTGCTTTTCTGGTTTTCAGGCTGAACCCCAATTTCTTCTCTGGGTGTTTATTATTCGTTCTACAAATGCCCTAAGACTGAAATTACAGACGGTTGTGAGCCATCATGAGTGTGATGGGAACTGAACCAGGTCCTCTAGGAGTCAGCACTCTTAGCTGCTGAACTGTATCCACAGATCCTTTAAATTGTATTGATTTTGATAATTTCATATATTTTAGAGTATATTTTGGTCATATTCACCCATTACCATCTCTTCTGCCCTTTCCACAGTCTTTGAACCCCTTATTCTCAAAAATTCCCTGCCTGTTTCCATGTCTGTTGTTCTCATGACTTCTAAACTTTATTAGGGTTGCTTGTACGAACATGGATGTAGGGTTACTCACCAGAGTATGGGAAAGAAGCAGGAATTTTAAGCAAACTAGTTACTATACTGATTTATTATGGATTTTCACATCTCCACACTAATAACTAGGGTCACATAACAAAAGGCAGAATGGGGGGGAGTTGGATGGGGATCAAGAGATGGCTCAGTAGTTTAGAGCACATACTGAGCTGATGTAATGGCATATGCCTTTAATCACAGCACTTTGGGCCAGAGACAGGAGGATCTCTGTGAGTTCAAAGCCAGCCTGGTCTATATAGACAGGTCCAGGGCAGCCAGAAACAGTGCAACCCGCAGCAGCTACTGAGTTCATATGCCTCAGAGAAGAATGTATTACTGTCACTTTCTGAAACCAGTGTAATTACTAGCTGCATTCTAAAGAGCTATCTTTAAACCCACAGATCAGAACGTATCTCTCACTCTCTCATCAAAGAAACATCTCTTTGCAGCAGATGGACACCATTGTTGAAAGCCATAACTAGTGAAAACACAGAGAATAAATGACTATGGGGAGTCCATCCCCAACTGAGAGCAACTGTAACATAACCCTTACACTGAGGCTCACGGGACATTGCAGAAGGTCTGAAACATGGTAAGAGTCAGAGGACCAGGGAGTCTGCGGAAAGCCTGAGTCGTCTGTGTATGACAGGGAAACTGCAACAAGACAGCTGCTTAAATGAACAGTGATGACACCAGTTAACATCTTAACACGACCATGAAAAATCACACAGGGCTACCACTACGTGAAAAACTATAGGAAATCACAAACTGCTGAGAGGAAGAATTAGTCTTCCCTTAGATAAGGACCCTACCCAGTTTACCAGTGCCAAGTGGTCAGCCCTAAAAACCAACGTCAGAGAACACAAGGTGGATTCAGTAGGCTGCATTTACATATTTGCAGACACACATACCTACATACACACACACACACACACACACACACACACACACACAAGATGGAGGGAGGAACATGGGAGGGTTATGGGAAGAACTGGGAGGAGAAAATAAGAAAATAATATTTTAATTTTACAAAAGTGTGTAATGCTTCTCCAAAGGACCCGAATTTAGTTCACAGTACCAACACCAAGCAACTCACAACTGCCTATAACTCCATCTCCAGGGAATACAATGCCTTCTTCTGGTTTCCATAGGCACTGGCACACATGGAGCAGACAAATACATACAAGAGTAAAAATAAAACTTAAAAAAAATTTAAAGAAACACTTTCTACATGGTTCTCAAAAATGAATTTCAATGGATGTTACAAACACTACACTGCCTTTTTAAGTAAGGTAAACAAACAAATGTATGTAATTTCAGTGAAAATATTTAAGTAAATAATATAAATAACCTTCCAATGTACAGCTTTCACAACAAAGTGCCATTCTAGAATGACATATAGTGACATAAAAATTAATGTTTTACGCTTAGCCACAACAAAGTGGAGCTATCTGAAAATCAACAGACTGTAGCCTGAATTTGTCAAAAGGGTGTAATTCCTAAATTTCGTTGTTGTTTTGTTTTAACTGTTTCAGGGTAGAATCACACCAATTAATACCTAGTTATCTCTTTTTCTGGATACTATTTTCTTCTATTACTTGAACCAGATTCTGGGCAACGGAGCACAACAGAGCAAAATCAACTGCCACATCCAGAACACCCCAGGTCTAGGGAGTCCTCCCCACATGACACTTTCACAAGTTCAGAATGACTGAGAATACCTGAAGCTGCATTCCTTTTTCCTCTTTCTTGAGCCATTTGACGAATTTTTCTTTTCAAATCAAGTCGTTCTTCCTCCAGACTTTCAATCTGCAAAGTATGCATTATTAGTAGTTCCCCTTAACCCAGACAAGAAAACTATCAATTGAGTATCACTTGCCTCTTTCAAAAGTATCTGGTTTTCAGCTCTGTACTGCTGCTGTTTTAAGCGTTTACTGTTTCTAAATTCAGTTAAATCAATCATTGTCTTTGGTTCAAGGCCTGAAATAGAAAGCAATATAATTACAAACTTAAAAACTGGCAAACGAGTGACAAAATCCTCATAGAACATCAGGTAACTAGGATTTATTCACCAGTTGGTATCATTTAAAACCTGGAGATTTCTTATGCAAGCATTTTCCAGACAGTTAAACTACAAAGCACATTATAAGCTAACTAATTACGAAAACCCTAACAAACACATATGCAAAGGTGCTACAATTCATTAGGGAACCCCGTCAGGAGGTAAACTTGGTTCCATTCCCACTTTCAACTTGTAACTTAGATTCAGAGATGACATTATTTATTTATTTATTAATCTTTCCAGAATATAATAGAATTATTAATGCTTAGAGCAGTGCTGGGCAGGTAGCAATCTTTATTAATACTAATAATGTTATTATTGGTTTAATTCAGCTAAACTGTCTCCTAATTTGCCTCCATTACTGAGGTGAAAATTATGATCAAGACAGTTTAAAATAATTGTAAACCATACTTTGATAATAAAAGCTAAGGCCCTAGCCAGGCAATGGTGGCATAAGCCTTTAATCCCAGCTCTCAGGTGGCAGAAGCAGGCAGATCTTTGAGTTCAGGGCTAGACTGGTCTATAGAACTATAGACAGAATTCCAGGACAACAAGAGTCATTGGCTACACAGAGAAACCCTGTCTTGGGGAAAAATAATTTTAAAAAAATGCTAAACTCCTAAAGGCAGAAAACATGGCCTTTGTTACAGCTTTGTAGACAGGTTAAAAGTTACTCATTCATACTTCTAGACTCGTAGCTGTGACCTGACAGGT
This sequence comes from Ondatra zibethicus, assembly GCA_004026605.1. Classification (NCBI taxonomy): domain Eukaryota; kingdom Metazoa; phylum Chordata; class Mammalia; order Rodentia; family Cricetidae; genus Ondatra; species Ondatra zibethicus. The sequence continues at coordinate 87,514 of PVIU01007389.1, forward strand.
CAAGTTAATCAGAAATCTTCAATGGCTAATATAATCCTAAATTCTAGTTAGATTATTTATTCACAGATAATCCATATAAAGTATTTCTTTTCTTTTCTTTGATTTTTTAAATTTCGTTTTATTTTGTTTTGTTTTTTCAAGACAGGATTTCTCTGTTTAGCCTTGACTGTCCTGAAACTCACCGAGATCCACCTGCCTCTGCTTCCCAAGTGCTGGGATTAAAGGTGTGCGCCACCACTGCCTGGCTTTATTTTTCTTATACACAAAAATTTCATGGATTTTCAGTTTAACTCTAAGACAGCACTAACTGATATTTAGCAAGTATAATGAAATCTTATTTAAATTATACTATTCATTGTAAAGAAGCACCTTAGATTGTGCACTTTAGTTATAACTTACAATATAAACCAGCAATATTACTTAATTTACCACTTATTCTAAAAAGTATATAAATTCTAAAGTTATATTTGTAAATTACATCTTAGACTAAAAGGGACTCTTAAAATATCCAAGTAAAACATATGCAGTTTAAATTGTATTTCTATGTCCTTAGAAGGTTTGCAAATTACTTTTAAATGGCCTCATCTGAAACAAAATCAGTTTGTAAACTAACAATTCATACAGATGTTTCTTATTTGCAGAAATACAGTTGACTTCTTGTATATAGCATAATAAAATGCATTCTCACCTTTCAATAAGCAGTTATTACTGAAGACATACCAGGCCAATGAAAGCTATGTTCCTTATCAACCATCCCAACACAGTGAGGTCCCTAACTGACTTCACTCAGGGTATCTCCACTTTTGTTTAAGTGTTTCTACAGAAATATTTACTTGGAGAAAAGTACCCTGCAACTACTGAGAAACAAACAAAACTACGGTAATGCCAGAGGCAAAGCACAGGGAAAGAAGGAAGAACGTGTGTGGAATGAGGAGACGACTGGGTGAATATGGCCACTGACCCTACAAAAGTATAAACAAACCAAAAGTAACAAAGAAGACTTGAAAAGCAGGGTATAGAAAAAAGAAATATCTCATAAATGAGCTTACCAGCCTGTTCTCTAAGGGCTTCGTTTTCATCAAGGACATCATTGATCTTCATCTCGAGTTTATTGATTTCCTTGGTCAATACTTCAATCTCTCCATCTCTTATTTTAATTTGGGCTTTACAATTCTTTATTTCAATAACAGCATCTTCTAAGCCATATACACCCTGAAAAATACCCCATCTAACTTAAATATAACATAATTTACTTGAACAAATAAATGTATAAACTTACTTTTTTATGAAGTTAAAGGGTAAACTTAACTATACCTGTATTTTATATGGCAGATATTTTATAACTGATACATAAAAATATTTATGTATCAGTTATAAAATATATTAATGGAGTATTTTACCAAGCTTCTATAAACCAAATCTAGTAATGAGAGCAGAATAAGAACATCTGACACTTCGCAATGTGACTCGGAATATTACATAGGAAACACTGAGTACACAGACATACACATAAAGGTAGAGACATAAAACCATGAAGATAAAACAAGGCACACCAATCACAGTGTGTTTATAACTGTTGGACAAATCAAAGTTAAAATTATGTACAGTCTGAGTTTATTCAGTTGATATAGTAGTCACTAAAGCCATCCCTATCACAAGTTCATCAGGCTGGACACTGCCACACCTCCATGATGACACAAAGGACACAGATAACAGGATTTAGTCCTGCTACCTTACCAGAGCTGCAGATCTGAACAGAACACTTCCATCAAAGGTTTTGAAGGAAGGTAAATATAGAAGGAGGGTGAGGGAGGGCAAAATAACAATACGGAGGTCTGAAAAAGCCATAAGAAATCATACTATCAACTACATATTTAAAAACAAAAACAAACTCTATAACAAGCGTGATTCTGTGTATAAACAACATATATGGTTCAAATGAGCTTTTCTCATCCGTGCCGACAGTGCTCCTTCCAAGAGCCAAAGATCACCTGACAGAAACCCCAGTACCAGACATTAGACACCTTCTTTTGAGTTGTTGGTCAAGGTTGTCTAAGAGACTCTCAAAGCGTACAGCCTGTTGCTGTTGCCCTTGACTGTCCCCCAGAGGTAGAAGGACAGTCCCAGTCACTGGAGACACCATGCATTTCAGAAAAAGGGCCGGTGACTCCTGCCTGGAGCTGATTCTTAAGCCCCTTTCCTAAGGACTGGCTTCATGGTACCAGGCACCATGCAAGCTTGCAATGCTGGAAGCAACTAGCAGACCTGCGCTCCTACTGCTTATAAACCAGCACCAGCACGGCACAGTAACCCTAAGGGAAGCTGGGTTACTGTAGGAGAAGCCACAGCATCACTTTACTAAACAACCAATGAAACGTTTGTTCTATACCTATAATAAGTGCAATCCTCTTTCTCATTGCATAAGAAGGAGGCCATTACTGAAAACCACAGCCAATCAAAACGCATAGTTGTGGAGGTCAGTCAGGCTGGGGGCCCATTGCAGAAGAGGGAGCACAATCTTAAGAGTGAGATAATCAGAGAGAGTGTATGAGATTGTATATCCTAGTAAATGTCAGACACTATGCCATAAAGTCTCATCAAGACGCCTGCCTACAAATGACAAGAGATATGCCCAGGTAGGTGAAGAAAACCCATGAGGCCTCAACCGTACACAAAGAACCACAGGCCATTACTGAATGCTGAGTAAGAGAAATAGTCTCCAGTGAAAAGCACAACTGGTTATCCAACACCAAAGAAACACATAACAGTAATACATGCTGATAAAATAATATTTAGGAAGATATACATATATATGTAATAACAATGAAAAAAGAAGCAATCAGAAGAAGGGGTATGTGGGGAGGGTATGGAGAGAGGAAAGAGAACGAAAAAATACTGTAATTAGAATTTCAAACATAAAAGGAAAAAATAATAAAAATAAACTTTTTGCAAAAGACAAAAAAAGGTTTGGAAACAACCCCCATGCTATAAAACAAATGCCCAAGACTTTGAATAGTTTAAAAGCAACAGAGCTATAGAATGCTTTCTGTATGGAACACAACACCAGCCACAGAGCAGAGCCCATGTCAGGGTGATTTTAAGCTTTTTGGAGGACAGAGTGAAAATACTTACAGATTCATAATCTTTTAATCTCTTCAAAGCCTCAGCCAAGTCTTTATCCTTCTCTCTGGCATCAGCCTCAGCCAGTTCAGCTATTCTCTCAGCCTCTTTGGTTTTCTCTTCTAGACTTTGTACTTTTGAGTGAATTTTCATATAATGAGTCTGTTGATGAAAGTTTGAAGTACCTAACCATGCCAAAACAGAATCATGAGTGAACTGAATTGAGGAATTAATATTACTTCCTATTAGTCAGTTGTTCCCAAACAGGGGCAGAAGAGGTATGGTACAAATATTCTTATGTGCTGGAATTTATATTTGTGAAAACAAGGACTGTTTTATTTCATTAATAAAACCAACTAAAAAGTAGAACTGAGCACAATTGCTCTAACTAGAAGGATGTGGATTATAAAAATGGTTGTAAGAGACATATTCCTAAGACAGAGGATGTTTGATGGTTATAATAATCAACAGTTTTGACGCCATAGGCAGGAGAATAGATTCTTCAGCTGGACAATGGCCAGCCTCAAGCTCTAGAAATCCTCTCTCCTCCTCTTCACCAACGGACTCTCTCCACTGCTCTACAAAACTTCAAAACTCTCTAACCCTCCTTTCTCCTCCTCAGGCTACTACTTTCTTTTCTTTCTTTTTTACCCTCCCCCCCAAAAAAAACAAACAACAACAACTAAAAAGATTTCCTCCATTTTTTCTCTCCTTTTTCTGTTTGTTTTGTATTCATGCATGGGCATTACTGAGCCTGATGATCATCTCAGCGCTGATGTTGAGCTACCGCAGGGATGAATAGTCTGTTTCTCCAGCTGACACTGTGTGCGGCTGCCTTACAGCGCTCCATCTCTCTGCACATTACTTCTCAGTCTTCTTTGGTGATTTCATTTCACCTCATCAGTCTCCAGAGTAGAAGTATTCCCAGAGATTCCTTTTGAGATTTTTACATAAGCTATATGCCCTTCCTTGATGACCTAGATGAGTCTCATAACTTCAAATGGAATTATGGAGATTCCATAAAGTATGCCAAACTTTAGTCTTTAGCCTACATTTTGCTTAAGAACTTTAGAAGCCGTATACAAGTATCT